>LBNU01021459.1:41272-103410 GCA_014162995.1 Artemisia annua | reverse complement strand
AAAAGAAAAGAATACTTTACAGTTTGAGAAACTGTTCAGATGACTGTCTAAATAGGAGTTTTGCTAGCTTCAAACACCCTATGGAATGTATTGTTGCAATACACGTATTGTACTTGAATGCACACATACAAAGGACAATCATCATTCAAAACAAGTATTCTCAAAGTCTACTCAGATGACCACTTGTTGTCTTGTACAACGAAATTTGATTATGGTGGAGACATCGGATTCTGATCTATATGGGGTCTTGTGCATATCTGTTTTTAGTATTTGGATAATGGAACTGTAAGCAGTCGTATTATATAATGAATTGATATACCAGGTATAATCATCTTCATTTATACTACTGTGTTCTATATTTGCATGTTTAATCCATGAATAATTTATTTATTCTAAAATTGTCCATTGCCAGTTGACGATACGGGAGTATCATCGAATTAAGGCAAATGTGAGCGTGTTGGTGATTTATTTACCAAACTCACATGTTGTTCATTGTGATGAACATTGGACTGACCCAACCTTCGAGTATTCACTGCATGGATCGGCATCAATAGTGAATCTCACAAATGGTTATGTCTCTTATCCTTAGACTTGAGATGCAAGTAGGTCTTGCATGTGTGGAATTTTATTCTTTGATATGGTTAAACGTTGTCTTGAATAAGGTAGTTATAAAAACCATTTTCAGGAGTGATTTGAAACACATGAATGACACGTGCAGTCAAAATAGGATTTGTTCCTCCACATGTCATGGAGTTAGATACTATTAGGCCCCTCGATGAATTGAACGTATGTTTGTATGGCCGTACCCAAATGAGATTAAGATGAATCTTAATTCACTTGGTAATCTTGTTCAATATCTAGATCGAGAAACATAATAGTTGAACAAATGGAATGACTTTGATCCATGTCTAGTGTTCAACATAGTATTTGTAACAAAAGGATGGATGACATATAAACCATTTAAATGAGACGTTTAAGAAACTTCCCTCACATATTTCTAGGGGCATTGGCGTGTTGCTAGACGCTAACCTTTGCTTGTATAATTACTTGATTATTATGACGTCGCAAGTGGGAGCTGTTGGAGTATGCTCGTGTCATAATAAATAATTATATGGCTAGACATATGTGAGCCTATGGGGTCACACACATATACACTTAGGTACCTCTTTATGTTGTGTTTATTGTACTTACGACATGTAAATAAGCTTACGTAACTTGGGATCACTATCGGGCTTCTAATGACTAAGTAATGTACTTAATCCATTGGACTTGAAAAACAAATGGGAAGCCCATTTGGGGCCCTATAGTGGCCGGCCACTAAGGAGGTTCAAAGGGGAGATTGGTTTTGATTTTTTGGAAAAAGATATTAGAGAAATCTTCTCCTAATCTCATTAACCACTAACCAAAATATTCTCTCCCTCTCTCTCACTATTGGTACGGCAAAACAAACACCCCTAATTAGGGATTTTGATTTTCTTGATTTATTCCTTTGATTCTTGTTTAATCAAAGGCCATTCCAAGGTCACAAGGTTAAGGACTAGCATCCAAGGGGTATACGGTGAGGTGTAGTGTGGACAACACATAGAGGTGATCTCCTTTGATCACTTGGGTTTCATTGGTGATTCGTGTACGTTGGTGAAGGTCTCCATTCGATTCAACCGATCACGCTACAAAGGTATAATTGTTGTTATTTATTATTGATTGATCATATGGCTATATGAATCCTTGTATGGTGATGTTATCCGCTGCGTTTCTTTGTTATAATTATGTACATTATATTCAACATCACCTATATAAGTATATACAATAATAAAAGTATCAAGGGCAAATAAATCTTCGGTTCGACAGTAACCGATAGGTTGTGTACATGAAGTAATCACAAGTAAATGATGGATGAAGTCGGATAATAAGAATGTCATTAATAAGCTAAATTATAGTTAATACTTAATAATAAAGGCCTGTAAAAATTATACCTTGAGTAATAGTTGTATTAAAAGAGTTTGTTTTTAAAATTTCGCTTGTAAGTTATAAGTGTAGGGTTTTTAGAAAATCGGGCATGACCCGTGTATGTTTTAGTTGCACGTGGTGACTTGGTGTCACAATAAATAATAAACCATTGGTATATTATTTTTCGAGTATATACGTTTGTAATATTAAGATAAATTTCGTTAAGTATGAATAAATCATTATAGGAGACTTATGTTCAAAAATATGTCACAATAGGTACTTTATTTTATTAGTTGATACATAACTCAAAATTAGAGTTTTAGTGATGTGAAAAGATTAAGTTTTGAGTACTAGTTATAATTTAGAATCCATTTGTAAAACAAGTTTAGTAGATTAGAGTATATCGTGAAATCATGTCGAGAATGAGTAAGACGAGTGAGTCGGTAATTAGTCGTGAAATAAGCCGAAGGAAACAAGCAATGTGGCTTGACACATTTAAATATCACAACCCATATTTACATTTAACAAACTTATCTATTATCTTAAGTAAAAAAAAATAAAAAAAATTGTCAATGTTTTGTGTGTATACTGAATTCAAACGCACCCCTAGTTAATGTGGAGTGGGATTTGGCCCAGTATGAACAAACATGCACACCCTTAAGTTTAATGGCTTCGGCCCAGTTGTGAGACAAGCAACACACAGGCTTTGGCCCAGTTTATGGAACAACCAAACGCACCCTACTTCTAATAACAGGTTATATAAAATTTTGACACAAAGTGGGCAAGTAAAATGCTCCTGTTTCGAGCTCGTGTGACAAGCAAGAAACAATCCCGAACACTTTCGGCCTCATGAACACGGCACAACCAACGTGCCCTTAGTGCAACTGGTTTGAGGCCTCCTTAACCGAGCAAAACAAACACAGTCGCAAACACAAGTGCAACACAACCGCAACCTCAATATATCACACTGATATTATGTTTTACTGAGCTTTTGATTTTGCAAATTTTAAAGCCAAAGACACAAGAAAATATCCCACTGTGGGTCTCGACACACAAACAAACAATTGTCTCTAAATCATTTTGTTAGTTCATGAATGTGATAAAATTTCCAGTCATGGATGAAGTTATTCAGACTCAAAAATAATCAAAATCAACCACTGTGATTCGACCACAGTGGGTTTCGAACCACTTACAAACTAAAACACAACCATAACCAAATAAGCTATTAAGCATAGAAAATAAGCACTTTCATCAATTAGCCAATACTTAGGTTTTAGTTGTGAATTGTTATATTGCCACACAAGGTTAATCAACAACAACATCAAAAAGAATAAATAAATGCTTCCAGAATGTATATTAATCGTTCGAAATATCAAGACAAGATTTCCAACTTTATTAAACTCAATCGAAATAACAAATTAAAACCAATAATTTACAGGATGGAAGGAATTAGTAAGACCTTAACAAGAGAAGTAGTGATGTCGATGAAGATGAAACTCAAACAGACCCAAGCATAGCTTTATAACCCAATCGACTCCAAGCAAAAACCCAAGCAACCGATTGTAAATCGAAACCCTTTCAAGACCTTGACCTTGTGGAGACTTTTGTAAGTGAGATTTGAATGTGTGTGACTCTTCCTTGTGGCTGCGACTGGAATAAAAAGGGGAAGAATAGCAAAGTTTGACCATCCTTTCTTGGTTTTCAGTCGACTTGTAGTCGATTAAGGAAGTCGTCCCCCCATGGTATCACCTTCTTGTGTCGTCCTTGATGTGGGAGACAAGGAGGTCAGTCCTGTCATGGCTAGGACCACCCCGTTTGTTGCCTTGCGGTCATCGTGGTCAGGTCTGGATTTAGTAGGAGGTGGGGAAGGGGTGGAGCGTAGTAGCAGAAGAGAGAGGATGAAGGTGAGTGGTTTTGTGGGGATAGGGAAGAGATAGAAACGTTTTATCGTTTCATTTTATTTATTTTATTTTATTTGTTTTTTTTATAACGTTTATAAAATTTAGGAATTGGGTTCGGTATTAAAAGAGAAAAGGGGTTGGGTTTTAATTAAAGTTATCACTTTTGTGGGTATTATGTGTACCTCGTGTCCCGTTGAGCTCCGGTGTAATTTGAGTTTTTAAGGTTAGCATGAACGTGGAAAATATGGTTTATGGGAACGTTTTTATAATGGCCATATAAAAACGTAGATTTTGATTTCGAAGAACAACTATTGAACTTATGCCGTTATAGGATTGTGTTGGAACATGTGTGGTGTTGTGTGCGAGATATGTGAGTTACGTCACATAATTAGTTGACGAAATCATTCGTAGTTGAAAAAAAAATTTGCCATGAAAATGGTTAATTAGACTTTCATAATAAATTACTTCATGTTTAGCGATAATTAATGACTGGGTAAATTACGGTGTATTACAGTACCTACCCGTTAGACTGAATTCCGTCCTGGAATTCTAAGTTGTGGTAGTTGTCAGGGTTGTCTCGGGAATTAGGATGGGTGATACTCTTGTCGGAGGATGTTTGCTCACTACAGGTGAAAGCTAAGGGTCTTACTATCAGATGCGACCTCTGATTATTCAAATGTAAAAGTGATGTCCCATCCCCAAAAGGTTATGCTATCTAAAACTCCAAAAGGGCACGTCGTTTCCTGAGTAATTGATTCTTTCCGTCCACCCGCTTTTACCAGTATGGGAATCTTATCTTATAGGGTGAGTGGGAAGGTTGTACTTTGAAGGAATGGTGTCAAGGTATAACATATTGCTATTGTAAATCTTAGGCATGTCAGGTAGTATGTAAGTGTAGCAATTATTTCGAGGTTTGATCCTAAGATTGGTTCTAGGATTGTGCATTTTCCTGCTTAGAGGCATTGATAAAATTTTGCTCAAAATTTTTATTTGAGTAAGTGTTTTCTCGAATTTGACTAACTCAAAAATCTAGGAGACACAATTTTCTTTGTTTGAGGTTAATGGTCGGGTAAATTAATGCGACCCTGAAAAATACCAAGTTTAGTAGAACGAATTTTTATATATGGTGTAAATAAGACAATTAAACAAAAATCAATGTTTAGACGTTTGTTAACATATGAAGGTTTGATAAGCTCTGACTAACATAGGTATATAATTTAGTAGTGTGGATTTTTAAGCATGGCGTAGATAAAATAACTCCACAAAAATTAATACTTAGTCGCTCTTTAATATGCAAAAGTTTTGATATAGTTTGACCAGAGAATTTTTTTTTCCTTTTTTTTAACTCCACAAAATGGGTACTTTGGAAAAATATTTTTGCAGTTGATATAAACGTGTTTTTAAAGAAAGATCTTTGAAAGCGAAGTCATTGAAGATGAAGGTATAGTTGGGTATGACACTTATATAAGTTTCTAAAGGTCCAAGAATAAAGTCTAGTTTCCCATGCTTGGTAGTGTTTGGTGGCTGAATGTCGGGTGAATTTTATAGTTGGGGTACTTAATTTACTTGGGCAGGGATGTACCATGACCTGTATTGTTGTGCTAGTGGTCTGAAATGAACGAGTCAATCGGATATTATGTCATGAGATGTTTTCCTTGGTTACAAGTGAGAGTTGTGGATTAATAAGGGAATCTAATTGCAAGGAACGAGTAGTTAACTTGTTTAGAGATGAAACAGCAACAAGACTTGGTGGATTGTTCTCTACAGCTTTTGCCAGAGATGCGTGATTCCTTTCTAGGGTTTAATTTATTTCCAAAAGAAAATATTGGTTATTCAGTTTATAAGGTAAAAACACTTTTCGTACAAGTAAATGGTCCACAAAATGATTTGTAAAAATATTAATAAAAAAATAATTTATTATTTGCAAGATAATAGCAAAATTGTAGTTTGCGATATAGTTGCAAGACAACAAATCGGTTTATAAAGTAACTTGTGAAATGATTTGTAAAACAGTTTATAAGACATTAGGAAAAGTGCTTCATTGTTTATAAAAGAACAGTAAGACCGAAATTTTGATTTTATGACATACTAGTAAAACGTTTCGTAGGGTGTATTGTAGGATAATCGAAAAATAGTTCGTATGTTACTAGTGACACAGTGTATTATTTTATAAGAAGGGAGTAGAAAACTAATATTCCCAAGGGATGAGTGAAGGATCATGTGTTCCGAAGATAGTGGTTCAAGTTACTCCGTAAGGTCTTAAGGCTTCCGTTGGTTTAACTTGTTGTATGTTTTCTAGACCTTGTTAAAGGTTCATTGGTTATTTCATTGTTTACTTCCATCAGAAAGGCTTTCCCCTTAGGTACTATGGAGAGTCTTTCCTAAAACGGATAGTGATTAAATCATGATTCATCGATTGCGCGTATGGTCAGGGGTAGAGGTAACTGTAACATAACCCGTAATAGGAAGTATAAGTCATTAATATATGTTAAGTAATGTTTAAATGGTTATGCATCATCTGCTAAGCAAATCTCCATGCATAGTGTTGGTAAAGTGCAGGCACGGGGCGTATAGTGTAGAATAGTCTGTTTTGAGTGTAAAGTGTTCCGATTAAAAAGTAGTCAGATAGTGAAATGAATCGGATAGTGTGTGGCACCGACACGCGACCTAGATTAGTAAGGCATGTTTAGTTCACAGTTCCAATTTTTAAGACTCGATGAAGTTTAGATAAGTTTAAAGGTTTTAAAATGTTTGTGTTGTTGTTGCTTGTGTGGCAACATTTAAGTTTAAATCATTTTATAAAAGTTGGCAAGGATTGGCTCTTGGAAGTGCAGTTGCAAACACATAGCATGGTCATAGATGACTCTGATAAACAGTTGGGACCACTTCATTTATTTTATGGGCCTATTTCCGCAATACTTTTGAAATATGTAAACTCATTGTTTTTAATAGTGAAATTTATTCTAAACGGTTGAGATAAAAACCGTTCTTTATACTTTGTGTTGTGATACTAATTGAGTAGCACCCCAGTGACATGTATGCTTCCGCTGGACCCGATTTTGGGGGTGTTACATAGGAAGTGGCACGTTAACGTTAAGATTGTGGATCCGTTTGGAAATACTTTTGAAAGAGGATATGAGACTAAGAAAACTGGAAGGAAGGTTTCTGGAGAATACAAGCTGAGTGATGTTATGTCACCCGGTTATTTCAGAGCTTGAAAAATTATGGATGACGGATAGGAGTAGCAACATACACTCCTAAGTTTATTTTTCTCGTTTTTATTTTTCATTTCTATGTTATTTTCATCATTTGAATAAAACGTACCAAAACATTGTATCCTGAAAACTTAAGGAATGTTTTGATGAATGAATGAATATAATGAAGTTTGATTATATGTGGATTGAATGTTTTTACGTATGCATGTTAGTTAAAATAGTTAACTGTGGAAAATTTTGCAGCAAGTACGCCGTACTTGGGATCAAGTACGCCGCACTTCTGAGCGGGACTATAAATATGACTTGAATCTTTCACAACGTTTTCACACACAAGAAAAGAGAAACCGCTACCACTTTGATAAAAATTTCCACAAAAGGTCTTTCAAAAGAAAATCAATCCACATTATCATGTCTTCGGTATGTTTATCCATTTTTTGTTTGATTTCGTTGCAATTTTGTTTCATAATTTTTAGGTTTTATTTTTATTTTTTATGAAATGTTAGATTCTTTATTTTGATTTATATGTTGGTTAGAATAAGTGGAACATATAGGACTCCCCAATTTCATGAACATAAATTTTGCGAGTGATTGAATCGAATTAGGGTTAGGGTTTTTAGCCTTGATCACTATTTTTGCGAAAAGAGATGTGCTTATTTGATCTAGGAGAGATTAAAATGAAATGTTAAGGAAGAATTCTGAATTTAACGAGTTGCAAATTATGAATTATGCCGTAATGCTTTAACCTAAAATAAGAACTGCTTATTTCTAGGGGGTTTTTTAGAAAATGATTAAGAGAAACTATAGAAAGAGTTTGAAAACATAGTATTGTTGAAATAAGGCTTTGGAATCAAATATTTCGCGCCTTAATGCTATGTGTGCCGGTTTTCAGATCTGAACCGCCGTACTTACATTTTAAGTTAGCCAGTACGCCGTACTTGTTACCAAGTACGTCGCACTTTTTGTCTGAGATTGAGACAGAGTGTTGGAAATATGAATTTTGAGAGAGATTTAGATATATGTATTCACTAACAACTAATATTCTGGTGTCTATGAAATGTGTACAGGAATCAGAAACAAATGTGCAGGCATCTACATCTAGGAGTAAAAGGAAAAGAGCAACATTGAGTGTGGATGAACTTTTGCTTGGAGAGGTTGTAACAATGATAACAGAAAGAAATACAATGGAGTTTTGGCTAAGCTGGTGACAAAGGATATCTACTCACCTTGCATTGTTGGCTGGGCAGTGTTGAATGCTTTAGGATGTGGAGAAGAGATTGAGGAGATGCTGGAGATTAGGTTGATAGAAGCTGGAGGTGATGAGGAGTTGTTTGTGTCTGAGGCCTGGAAGAGAGCCTTTAATGTTCAGGAAGTTATCTACAAGGAGTTGTGTCAAGAGTTCTTTGCTACTTATCAGATGGATGAAGATGTGAGTCAAGAGGAGATCTGCACCAAAAAGATCTTGAAGTTTAGGTTAGGAGGAAGATCACATCATCTGAGTTTAGTGGAGTTTGCTAGGTTCTTGGGATTGTATAGATTAGAGGAGTTAGATGAGGAAGGATTTGAGATTTACTTCCAGAAAGGTCTGAGAGATGAGAGTGAGTTCAATGCAGAAGAGTACTGGAGCAAGATAAGCAGTGAAGAGGAGTTGAGGTTGTCTAGGAGTGCTTGCAGCAGCATTAGGAACCCTGTGTTGAGGGTATTGCAGAAAATGATTGCTTATGGGCTGTGTCAAAGAACAACAGGGTATGATAAGATTCAGAAGCAGGATTTGTGGTTGATGAGCATGTTTGAGGATAGGAATAATGATTGCTATGCTAATGTGGCTTGGGTGATTGCTTTGTGGATGAAGAAGAAGGGCAAGGGTACTCAAGAGGGGAGTAAGATTATTTGTGGGCAGTTTGTGACTAGGATAGCTAGGAGAATGAGGTTGTTGAATGATGATAACTTGAATAGCTACTCCACTCCCACACCTTGCAGGAAGTTAAATGAGACTACCTTGAGAGAGCTAATTGGTGAAGATGGGAAGTTGATTACATGGGATCCACAACCTGGAGTTGCTAGGTTGGTGCCTCCAAGACCCCACAGACCCAGAGTTATGGAGGTATACCAGAAGTTGGGGGAGGTTGAGAGAAAACATGTTGCATTGGAAGAGTTGGCCAAGGAAAATCAAAGAAATTGGGCAAAGTATGGGCCATTGTTGGATAGTTTGGCAGCTCAGCTTGGCATCTCTCAAGGCACCAATGCACCACCAGGGACCACCATCAACCAACCATCCAGTTCAGGGCAAAGAGAAGAAGAGGAAGAGCACACCACCACCAAAGAACAACAACAACAACAAGAGCAACAACAGCAGCAGCAGCAAACCCCGCCGCACTTGGAATAGAGTGCGGCGCACTTGGATGTTTGACCAGGGATCTGGTCATGTTCGAATTTAGTACGAAGGCTTCAACCATACTTCGTACAATTTTGCTGAATTCGTCCTATAGTAAAGTAACTCATTCCCATTTCTCTATTTTATTTATATTCTGTCACATTGAGGACAATGTTCATAATAAGTATGGGGGGTGAGATAAATTGGAATGAATTTTAAATAAAAACAGATTTTTAAGTAAATGTGCGACGGTTTTGCAACATGGTGCGCCGCACTTATTATATAATTTGAAAAAAAAATAATCGAGTTAAATTATTTAAGCTAATTCGACTCGGAATTGATAAAGTGCTAGCATATTCATAACCATTACCACTTCAATGTGAGGAATTTTCAGCCTAATGCCCTATATTAAAGGCTTGTTTCTTTGTTTATGAGTGTGCCGATGTTTTATTTATTCTAGAACTTGTGCTTAAAATCTTTACGAGACCGTTGTAAGATCACATTCGTGTGATATAAGTAATTTTAAATGATAAGAGGCAAACTTAGGATTTACACCAAATAGCCATTCAATAAAAATTATATTAGTAATCATATCGATTATCTAATTTCCTATACAAACCTTTTATAGCACTTATCTTTAGTGCTAGATACCACTAGAACAATATTCTGAGCCAATCTATTTCGTTTCTTACATCCACTATAAAAAGAAAAAGAAAAAAAAATATACACTTTATCCTTTCTAAACCTATGAACCTTGTTGGAAGTCCAAAGAAAAAAGAAGGAAAAGAAATAATCGCAGATTATGCTATTTTGAAAGAAATGCGAAGGTTGCAAACTTCTAGTTTTAATCGAAGTGGTATGTTTATCGTAAGTATGGGGGAAAACAAAATATTTCCCAAGAAAAAAAAAGAAATATATATGAGGAAGAATAAAGTGTTGGTGAAATATGTGCCAAATGGAGATCGTTATTCAAGAAAACGGACTTTCAATTTGTTATTTTTCTTTTAGAACCAATTTCACTAAATAAATTTCATGTCTAAATCCATACCCATATTATTACCCTTAGCCTAACGTTATAACCCGAATAAAAGTCCTCTTTGATGAAATTTACTTGGTGCTTACGCCATGTCGGTGAAGTTTAGTTTTTTGTACAAGCCTATGGTAATTTATTTAAACATGTCTGAGCAGCTGAGTGTGATTCTTTTATACCCGATATATGAGTGTGAGTGAATTATACTTTCCACCTTCGTGAGATGCTTAGTCGCGTTATTTTTGGCTTATGATTTCTTTATAAAAAAATAATATTTTTAAAAGATTGCTTGAGGACAAGCAATAGTTAAGTATGGGGGATTTGATAACGCTCTAATTATACATATTTATTCCATCGATTATATATCATTTACCTATTATATTATATAGAATATCACGCTATTTGTGTAGAATTGGTACTAATCTGGTTGCAGGATAGAACGAGAGAAGAAAGTCAGAAATACCACTAAAAGGACGATTAAATGACAAATATAAGAAAGGAGGGACTTGAAATAGAAATATACAAGTATAAAAGACCCAAGTACGCCGGTCTTAGGACTTTGTGCGGCGTACTTGCTTGGCGGGTAAAAGGAATTGAAAATACGAGAAGTACGACGCACTTTCTGAGAAGTGCGGCGCACTTACCTTGACAGTTACAAAACAGAGTTAATGATTGCATTCATGGTGAGGCCGATCACTTGTCCTTATTTACTGTACCTTGGAGTTGAATTAGGTCGAGTTATGGTTATAAAAGAAGAGCATGAGTAGAGAAAAAGGAGACACAACACTAACGAGAAGTAGGGAAGGTATACCACGTTAGATTGGTGGACTCATACCAAGTTCACTATATCGAGGGTCGAGGTCGTGATTCTAGTACTGTGACAGAGTTTAGAGAACGGGCCTAAAGAAGTTATCTCTGTGAAACCATTAGTTCTTTCGTTGTAATCACTTTGGTACACTTTTCTACTTTGTCGAATTGAATTATGAAGTTTATGTTATTCATGTTGAATGTTATGAGTTTTGTTATTAGAATAATGGAGTAGTCGTTATATGTTTATTTGGGTGATTTAGTCATATGGTTCTAAAAGGACGATTAAATGACAAATTAAGAAAGGAGGGACTTGAAATAGAAATATACAAGTATAAAGCCCAAGTACGCCTCTTAAGGACTTTGTGTGGCCGTATTGCTGGCGGTAAAAAGGAATGAAAATACGAGAAGACGACGCACTTCTGAGAAGTGCGGCGCATTACCTTAACAGTTTCTATTATACAGAGTTATATTTCTTTCTGATCTATCTTGCCTTATTCTTACCTGAGTTGAATTTTTTCGATTTTTTTATTATTAGAGACATGAGTAGAGAAAAGGAGACACAAACTAACGAGATATTTTATGTTATTTGTTGATTATTCATCTAGATTGGTGGACTCATAACCAATCCATTTAATATCGAGTCTGATCTATTCTAGTACTGGGACAAGTTTAAGAAACGGTGCTAATAGAAGTTATCTCTGTGGAAATACTTCTTCTTTCATTTGTGACTTTACCTTTGTCGAATGTAATTTTATGAATGTTATTTTCATGTTAATGTTATGAGTTTGTTATTAAAGAATAATGGTTAGTCGTATATGTGTTTATTTGGTGATTTATCTATGGTTGTTGCATGTAACGTACGCTTGCTATTGAACTATGCTTAAGTTAATTGATGAAGATTATGCTTGATCATTGTTGAAGTTTGATGTATTCATCTGGGTAGAAGTAGGTCGAAAGGGTCTGCATTGATTATTATTTCAAGGTGTCTATGGCAACTTGGTGTTTAACCTTGTAGAAATTGGTCGACAAAACATTTATCAACCCATCCATGATCTTGTTTAATGCCTTATCTCATGTCTAACGACTTGATGAGGAAATTGGCTTATGATACTTCTGTTATGAACCAATTTTAATGCATTTGTATATGAGAATTCATAGGTCGAAAAGGGTTTCTAATAATATGTTGGATAGTATTATACGATGTTAACCATGCAATCTCTTGCTATATATCTATGTTCATGATTGCTTCTCATCATTCTCATGCTACTTCCAATGTTTCTTACCTAAATAAAGCATATCTTTTAATCATATAAACAATCAAATCTAAATTACTAGTTTTTGGATAAGTGACAATCTAAGAACTTTACTTTAACACAATTGCTAACTGGCTTTTCATACAATCTCTATGGACGACTGGTTCTATACCTTAAACCTTTGCTATAAACGGGGGTATACTTTTACCCATTTTTTATAAATTAAGGAAAAATGCGTGAATTAGTCATTATAAATTTAAAGCTTTTTGAAACACATCAGTACCGCTAGCTACTACAAATGAGATTTGGGGGGGGGGGGGCCACCACCCCTCCCTGCCCTCACTATCCTCCGCCAATGTGGGTGAGTATTTATGTTATAGAAGTGTTATAAGGTACATGTTGATATGACAACGCCTATATACTTATATGATGCAATTACACCTTACACTCTTAGCAGAAACAAAAAAACTATTGTGTATAAAGATAAGAAGAAAATGAAGTTGTAATTTTATATATGTTTATGAAAAACTTCAAAATATTATATTTATCCGCAGAACATACATTATGCATAAAATAATTATGAAAAACTTTAAAATATCATATTTATCCACATAACACGCAAAAATAACCATAAAGGAAGTGTCGATTAAACTTGAAATTTCTAAATTTCAAGACATATATGAAATAACAAATAGAAAGTGGCACTAAAATTATTCTTTTAATCAAAAGTTTATTCCAAGTAATCAAACAAACTAAAGCGCTAACCTTATATTACTTATTAAAGCAGCCTTTCGCTCTAAGCGTCCACTTTTTTTTATATACATGAAAGCTAGCGACAACCTTACGAAATTGAGATCCCTCCCACAAGCAAATCTTTGTATCAGGTACAAAGATGGAGATTTAATGCCATTACTTAAAAAAGGAAAATCACAATTGGTAACTTAGAACATATACTTTTCTTTTCCTTTTACAAAATAGAAAATACAACTGTCAAATGCATCACGATCTTGCAGAGAGTGAGGAAAAACTCAAAAGTCTAAAAAGGCCTCTCGATACAACACGTGTCCTCTATTTTCTTTTTCCCAGTTTCACATACTCCTGTTTCCATCTTTTTCTTCTCTTTCACAAACTTCCCCAAATATTTATTCCAATATTCTAGTTTTAAATCGTTCAAAATAACAAAATTAAATGTCAATTTTATTCGCTCAATTGCTATAAATTGCAACATTTATCATGACTCGAATTTGAGTCAAAACAAAAAATTTATGACGATTATTGATTGACAAACTTTAAAATAACATCAAGTAACTTTTTTGTCTTTTTAAAGAGTTTTTCTAAATTTTTAAAAAAATCATGTGTTCATTGATGAAATATAAAGTAATTTTTTGATTTTATAGTTTGAAAGTATTAATTAGAATATAAAAGCTTCAATATTTGATTAATAAAATCAAAGTAATCGACTAATTATGTTTTTAAGAACGATGAACAATATTTAAAACTATGACTAACAAAATTTTAAATGTTCAATTGTTAATCACAAAATGTTCATAAATTCGAATATATGTTCACCGGTCATAGTCACAATGTTCATAAAAAAAGTGATCACCAGTTTAAATGTTCATATATTTGAATATTCATCCGTTCTAATGTATGTCATCAGTCATAGTTTGAACGTTAATAAAAAAAAATGTTCATAAATGATTCGCCCTAACCAATCAAAAGAGACATGTGTCACCATTTGATGAATTTTTAGACGTTTTAAATTTTTAAAGAGGGAACTAACTTTTCATTTGATTATCTACCTTTTAACTTTTGTTTTTGTTTTGTTTCTCATTATGTTCTCGAGTATTACTTAAGGAGTGAAAGAAAAGAAAATGAAAAAAAAGGAAGAAAAAAAAAGTTGTATTCTCAAATAACACTTTAGAAAAAAAAGAAAAAAAAAAGTACTGAAAAACAAAAATGATTTAATTAATTATAAAATAAAATATTTTTTCTCAAAATTATACTTAAAAGTTTACTTACTTCTCCTTGCCTCTATACACTTAACATTAGAGTTCTTAAAAACTACTCCAAGAAACCTGTAGAAAATTTGTCTTATTTTTCTTTTTTCTAGAATTTCATAGGCTAATGGTGAGCCTGCGCCGCCAAGTTAAAAACGGTAAAACGAATAATATTAATTAATTGAATTGATCGAATGTTGAGATAATACATATGACCAAATATTCCCTAAGAAGAGAATGGTTTTCTTTAGAATAAGAGATAGAGATTTTTAAAACCCGTTTAAACGAAGTTATAGTTTATTTTTTTAAAAAGATTACCTCGTGGCGACGATGGGCGGCGACGGTGAGAATGTAAGATGAAAATGTTACTAATGGTAATTAGTGTTATAATGAAACCAACTGGGCTAGCTCAAATGGTCACCAAGGGTAACCTTGGGGAGGTTTCCTTGGAGATGTCTCAGGTTCGAGTCTCACCATGGACCTTCAGGGGCCCGAAATAAATAGAAGCAGGAGTGGGTTTATCCCCTAAGGAGAAAGGTCCGAGGCTTGCATACTGTGGGCTCGGATCACTAACTACTAACTCGCCGTTAAAAAAAAATTTAGTGTTATAATGAGATACTTGAATGGTAGATCGAGGTTTTCATTTTTCTATTTAAAATTTAAAGTGAGAATTTCACTTTTTAGAAAATTGTTGAAAAAAAATACGACCGAACGAGTTTTCATTTTTTATAAAAAAAATTGTATGAATATATTTTTCGCCGACTAAACACACCCTTTTAACATTATATTGCAAAAATTGCCCTAAAGTTTTGCAAAAGAAAACGTAAACATCATTAGCTAGGCAAATAATACGAAGGTTTTAAGGGTCACTATCCCAAACATCTGAGAAAAGTAGGAGGAAAATGGATGCACAGTGGTACAACGATGTTCCTTGCTCTTCAATCGCCGTCGAATCCATCATTAGTGTCGGTACTGTAAGTACTCCCCTCAATTTTTATTATAAAACAATAGTTCACTTTACAAAAGTCAAACATTTGCTAATAATGAAAATATTAAATCACAGGGTGGTTTGATCTGGGGTTCATGTGCTGGTTCCTACGATGCCAAACTAAAAGGTAACAACTTTTTTTTATACATTACTACTTATTATCTGATTGTTGTTGTGTAGGTGTTTTGGGTATAGTTTTAGTCAAATAATTATTTTAGGAGTAGCTGCAGTATTGATTATTAGGAGTGAAACATGCCTTTTCCCACATCGTTCACAAATAGCGGAGATGTTGGGTATTTAATGTACATCAACCTAACCTTGAATTGGTAGACGTGTTTTAGTATAATGTATAGTATGCACAAAACCGTGAGACAGCGGACAATAATGGGCCGGTTCGTACTAAGGTTTAGGTTGTCCATCCGTTCTTCATTTCTTAAGTGAGTTTTAAGATGGTTTAGAATCGTTTTTCATTTGTTAATGTAAATTGTAAAATAAGGGGGTGTTTGGAAAGCTTATATAAACACTTTGCGCTTAACGCAGAAGCTGATACAAAAGAGCTTACATAAGCTTCCAAATGATTGAAGTTAGGCTTAGTAGGTGGACCAGAACACAATAAGATGCTTAAGTAAGGTTACTGAAACACCCACTTACAGAACACAATTACTCAAACAACTAACTTAACGTAAGTGCATTCAAAAGCTATCTCCCCAACTCGTCTGATTTTATTGTTATACCATATTGACATAATCATTTTGGGGGTGGCCAGGGAAAGGGTCGGAAACAGTCACGGGGAGACCTTGGTTAGTGCGCGTACATCTCAGCCTAAGACTCGCCCTACCCGGGTAACCTAAACAGGGAAAACCTCATATGTTTATCAGTTTAAATAATCACTTTCAAAGCCTATGCCAAACACACCCGTTATGATTTATCTTCTAAAGTTTAGACGCTATAAGATTGTATTTTTATCAGCTTTTTATGGACAAATTAAGCTATATTTATGCGATAAGTTTTGTCTGTATTTGCATTTGAGAAATGTTCGCTATCTAAGTTTTGTTTTTTTTTTGGGTAAAGGGTTTTAACCCGGTAAATTATTTACTATCTAAGTTATATGTCCTGTGAATATGATATAGGGCTGACTGGAATTGATCGTGCTTCTTTCGTGGTAAGTCACTTTATATTTCTTTTAGACCTCTTATTGGCATGATAATTGGTAACCACTTGATTGCGACTCAAACAAACATGCAATATGTAGCTATAAACTATGAAATTTAAGTATTAAACAACAATGGTAAGTGTGTGCTCACAACTCAACAGTTTTGGTAACAAGCATGAAGCATATGCAAGCTCATGCGAGATACATTTATTGTTGTTTTGATTGGTTCATTCATCTTGATACCAGAATCAAACATGCCATACCTTGTGTTCTTATACTTGTAGTTCCAAAACGATTAATAGTTTTATATTTTATCTCCCTTGCAGGCTAAGACGGTTGGCAAATATGGGTTTCAATGTGGTAATCAATGACATGGCACTTATCTTTCAGTTCAAAATTACTTTTATCAACTTTGATCGTGTTCATCAGCTGAAGTCACTTTTTTGTGATATCCATTTCCTTCTCCTATCCTGTCTAGGACTGTTTGCTGGAATATTTTCATTTACGCGATGTGGGATCAGAAGATACCGCAAGAAAAATGATTGGGTTAGCTACATAACCTTACTGTCATTATGTTCTTTATATTTATATAAGTTATTCGACGATTTCATATATCGTAGATCGTGCTTAGCACGATCAATGGTGGTTCGGAGTCACGGAACAGAACCTTGGTCCTTGGCTAAGCCTTTTAACTTATGATCAGCATGGTAGGTGGCTGAGATTTTATTTGTCAACAATTCCTTTTTAAAACAGGTGAATGCTCTAGTTGCGGGTGGGGTTGCAGGGGCAGCGATTGGTGCTGGAACCCGAAACTGGAAACAGGTTGCAGTAATGGCCGCTTTTCTTTCTGGAGTTTGTGCCATTGCTGACCAATCACAAGCAATTTGAACCATTTTGTTCAAAATAATCAACAACTCAAGAAGATCAACATTTTCTTGTATTTTTGTTTGTTTGAAGTGCCTCTTAGCAGCCTGCAAACCAAATTTACTAAACATCAAACTTCAAAGGGGGTATTTGCTTAAGCTTATATGTGGCTTATGAGCTTATTTGTTTTTCGGCTTATTTTACATAAGCCCCATTTTTTTGGCTTATTTTGAGACTTGTGGGCTTATATAAGTCTATTATGATATGACAAACTCATATAAGCCCATAGGTCTCAAAAAAAGCCAGAAAATTGGTACTTATATAATGTAAGCCGAAATCAAATAAGCTCATAAGCCCAGATATAAGCTTAAACAAGCACCCCCTTAACTTTAGATTAGTGCAGGCTATTAGAGAGTTTGTGCTCAAACTGCAGTTTTATTCACCAAAGGAGAATATTGATCTATGAATTAATTTGAAAATTTTGAATGTATCGAACCACTTGGAGAGTGATAGGATACCATTATTCCAGATTTCCCATACATAACTTTCTGTCATGTTTTTATTAAAGTAAACTGCAAAGATAATCTTTGTGCTTTATCTGATTCGGCACTAATCATCTTTGTCAAAAACTATTGACAAACATCATCTCTATGAGGCCAAATGTAACACTTTGCATCCCCGAAGCCTAACACTGTGTAATGGTGGGTGGTAGACCATTGGTGGTGACACCACCACGGCCAACCCCATTACACCTCCCTCCAACCGAGCTCAGTTTCCCAATTTTTGCAATGGTTTGGTGCTGTAGACCACCTAACGCTTTGCAGTCTTCTTTGTTTGTATATTGTGATGTATGTTTGTATGAATAAAGTGGGGTATTTTTATGTGTTTGATTTGGTGGTCAGTTGGTCACCACTACACCTGTTTGGTGGTGGGTTTTGTAGTGTGCTGAATGGTGATGTGTCGCTGACGTGAAGGTGGTGAGGTTGGTGATCATTATCTCTGGTCTAATGGAATCGGTTTCGCAAAAATTTAGCCAAACTTCTTGCAAAGTACTAAAAAGATAATTTTTATAAGACATTGGTTTTTTTGGCTCTTAGGAACGATAGCTAACAATCTTGACATTGATGATTAGTGTCAAATTGGATGAGCCACATCGATATCTTTTGCAGTTTACTCTTATTATTATTGTTTAGTCCGGTATTGCTTATTTAAGTGTTTGTCCGCTTATTCGTCAGGCTGATAAACACTTTTGAGTGAGTTAATGAATCCATCTATATGCTTATAGAGGTGGCAATTTGTGCCCGAATTCCAAAAAATGGGCTAATTTTGACTACTTTGTAAAAGATTTGGGCACATTTAGCCCCATCATCCTTTTTTTGAAATTGGCACATATAACCCATTGAAATCTTAAATGAGCACTAACGGGCACATATTTTTTTCTCAATCGGAGAATATTACGATCGTTTTAAAGAAAAACTTATGATATATTCAAGTTTTTAAATATAAATAAGATATTACGTTAAGGAATTTATTTTGTCGTTTTAAATCTTTTATAAAGCAATTTGTACAACATGTGCCCGTTTGGCCCGTGCCCGTTTAAGCCCGTGCCCATTATAGCCCGTGCCCGTGCCCGCCCGGCCCGCCAGTTTTGCCACCTCTATTATTTTACTGCAAAAACATGATAACCGCGATATTTGACATTTTTTTTTTCATGAGATTCGTCATAGTCTAAACCCGAAACCTTGTGATGCATGGTATGTATGTGTGCACATTTTCTCAATTCTCAATTCTCAATTCTCAAATGTGACTCGATCTTATCTTTTGATGACTGATTGAATGCAAATATTGTCCATATTCAAGTCTTATGTACACGCATGCGTCATGTGGGTATATTACACCACCGTTTATCCACATTTGTGATCACTTTCTTCGAGTAACAATAGTTTAAACATAAACAAATTGAATTAAATTGTTGTGATTCTTTTTTAGTAAACAATTTAAAATTTGATATTTTGTGACACACGGAAAAGGTAGTTTGGAGAACATATAAAACGTGTTAAAATGGGTTTAGCTTAATCAAATTCTTTATTTGCTAGGTAACTAGATCAATATTTTACGTCTTCTTTTAACGACAAAATTTCACGCTCATACCGCCTGTTATGTGAGATTTTAACTTACAACTTTTCGTCAGTGGATGAATCCACATGGCACTAGACCTTAAGTTAATATTTATGTTTTAACGTATATTTGTAGACATGTATACCAATCAATTTGACAATTACAAAATACAGTCCTAAATAATCAAATTCTTTATTTGTATTGTTTTACTATGTTACATTGCATGATGTTCAGTTAATGTTTGAATTGAACAAATGAAATATGCAATAATTCTCTACTCCATTAGTAAGAAAGATACATGCTTTTGGATAAGCTCTAAATCTACTAATAATGGAACAATAATGAATTGACACAATCCTTAAAAAAATGATAATTAACAAAATTTATTTTAATATATTACCAATTTTGTAAGCATATCTTATACATTTAACATGTGAAATATTCATTAAAGTTTATATTATTTCAAGAAAACAAATTACATAAATATAATGATATGTAGGGAACATTCTCCACGTCATGAGATGATGATGATGATGAATAATATTATGGGAATACAACAGGGTATGGGGCTTCATATGTAGTGAAAAAACAAGAATCAAACGTCAGTCTCATCATTTTGGTCACTTTTTTCCCTTAATTGGATCACTACACTCTACTCTATTATCTATCCATTCATCAAATCATCTTTTTCATTGTTTCTAAGTCTTATTTCTTCTTTAGTCTCATTTGATTGTTAAAGTTTACTAAGCATCATACATTCATGGAGGTTGAATATCAAGAGGTATGCTATATATCTAAATTTCTTTTAACGGCAACTATTTATCGCACATATTACAACACAATCTATTTCACACGTTCACGTCCTAAGCAGGACTTAAACCTGCAACCATTTGGTTGTGGAACTTCTCACACAGCACGGGGTATTATTGACTCATTGAGACACAACCCCTTTGGGGCTATATATCTACCTTTGAAAATATTTATTTTACGCGAAATAGCTTGTTTAAAACCACAACCTCTTGGTTGATGGGACACACTTGGTTTCACAAACTATGTTATATCTTTGTACACTTGATTTTCCAATGCAAACTGGCTTGTCTTAGTGAGTTTCATGTATTCATAACATAAATCAAATGTTTAGCAAATGGGGTGGTATGTGTATGCATAAAACTTGAAATTTAGTGATGCTAAAGTCGAATCATTAGCAAAATAGGTGTAATATATTTGGTATAAAATGAATCTTTGGTGAAGATTTCGTTTATTTTTTTGCTTGATTTTTGATGCAATTTGATTAGTTTTAGTAAAACAAGTTTCATGTGCTTGTGATAAAATAATGGGTGGTAATTTTTAGCAAAAGGATGTGCTTCTGCATAAAAATTTACTCTCAGTGATGAAGTTCATCTAACTTTGATAAAAAACTGAATCTTTTAGCAAAATAGGTGGTATGTAACTTTCATTAAAAAATTGAATCTTTTAGGTGATGGGTTTGGTTTACTTGTTTGCTTCAACCTGAATTTTTTAATGCAAATTGATTAGTTTTAATAAATTCTTTTTGTACTTGTAAATAAAATAGTTTTGTTTAAACATCAAGACAGTTTGGCCGAGTGGTCTAAGGCGCCAGATTTAGGCTCTGGTCCGAAAGGGCGTGGGTTCAAATCCCACAGCTGTCAAATTCTTTTTATTAAATTTTTGCCTAATGTTCATGTCGTTTATCTGCCCCGAAAACTTAAATCTTTAGTGATTATTTTGATTAATCTGCCATAAAAATTGAATATCTAGTGCTGGTTTTAGTTTATTTGAGTAATCTTCGTATTGGCTTTCCTATATATGTAGTGAAAATTGTATCTTTAGAAAATGAGTGCTATGTATCACACATAAAGATTGAATATTTGTTGATGGTTTTTATGTACTTTTCAGGAGTATATAAGAAATTCAAGAGGAGTTCAGCTCTTTACTTGCAGATGGCTGCCTCTTACGTCTCCAAAAGCGCTTGTCTTCCTCTGCCATGGTTTGATTTTATCTCTTTCACACACACAGCCACACACTTTGTCGCTACTTAGAAATTTAAGAATTACGAATGTGTTTGCTAATGTTAATGCTCCTATTGCAGGTTATGGCATGGAATGTGGTGACTTCATGAAAGGTTTAACACATGTTCAAATTATTAAATTTCCAATGTATATGTCAGTATGTCACTACATGAATACTAAAGTTGTACGCTAAAAAAAATCAGCATTTTGACTTTTGATTGTTAGGTTCTTGTATATATGTCAGTATTTTGACTTTTGTTTGCTAATGTATATGTCAGTATGTCACTATATGAATACTAAAGTTGTACGCTAAAACTGATGAAACATGTTTAGATTGTAGATTGAATTGTGATTATGATGTTAAACCGTAACAAAATGAGTAAAGTTTGCAATAAAAACGTATTGTTTCATCACTAGGGAAGGACTATAACTTTCTATGTTATCCACTACCATGCTCATTTATACATGACCAATATTTTCTTCTTTATACAAGTTAATGTTTGATTTGTTTGATCTAAAGATAAATGGAATTCGGGATCTTTAAAAATCAAGTTTTGGACAAATGTCAATTCCCTTTGCACGTTAATGTTGTTCATAGTACTTTTGCATCAATATTTGACAATATTATTATTATTGTGGTTGTTTTTTGCTTTCCCAACTTATGTAAATCTTACTAAAAATAGAAAGGTCAACTATTACTGTAGGTTGNACTTTTAACGTCAACTATTTATCACACAATATACAACACAATCTATTTCACACGTTCACGTCCTAAGCAGGACTTAAACCTGCAACCATTTGGTTGTGGAACTTCTCACACAGCACAGGGTATTATTGACTCATTGAGACACAACCCCTTTGGGGCTATATATCTACCTTTGAAAATATTTATTTTACGCGAAATAGCTTATTTAAATCCATAACCTCTTGGTTGATGGGACACACTTGGTTTCACAAACTATGTTATATCTTTGTACACTTGATTTTCCAACGCAAACTGGCTTGTCTTAGTGAGTTTCATGTATTCTTAACATAAATCAAATGTTTAGCAAATGGGGTGGTATGTGTATGCATAAAACTTGAATATTTAGTGATACGAAAGTCGAATCATTAGCAAAATGGGTGTAATAAATTTGGTATAAAATGAATCTTTGGTGAAGATTTCCTTTATTTTTTTCTTGATTTTTCGATGCAATTTGATTAGTTTTAGTAACAAGTTTCATGTGCTTGTGATAAAATCGAGTCTTCGACATAATGGGTGGTAAATTTTAGCAAATGGATTGTCTATTTGCATAAAGATCAAGTCTTTAGCAACTCGATGTTATGCTTCTGCATAAAAATTTACTCTTTTAAACCATGTAGATTAGTCGGTTAAAAGGTCGGAAAACTTGGTTAACCAAAAAATAAAAATAAAAAATTACTCTTTTAGTGATGTAGTTCATCTAAAATTTGATTAAAAAAAAAAAAAAAAAAAAAAAAAAAAAAAAAAAAAAAACCTGAATCTTTAGCAGAATAGGTGGAATGTAACTTTCATAAAAAAAATTGAATCTTTAGGTGATGATGATGGGTTTGGTTTACTTGTTTGCTTCAACCTGAATTTTTTAATGTAAATTGATTAGTTTTAATAAATTCTTTTTGTACTTGTAAATAAAATAGTTTTGTTTAAACATCAAGACAGTTTGGCCGAGTGGTCTAAGGCGCCAGATTTAGGCTCTGGTCCGAAAGGGCGTGGGTTCAAATCCCACAGCTGTCAATTTCTTTTTATTAAATTTTTGCCTAATGTTCGTGTCGTTTATCTGCCCCGAAAACTTAAATCTTTAGTGATTATTTTCATTTATTTTGTACAATCTGCCATAAAAATTGAATATCTAGTTCTGGTTTTAGTTTATTTGAGTAATCTTCGTATTGGCTTTCCGGTATATGTAGTGAAAATTGTATCTTTAGAAAATGAGTGCTATGTATCACACATAAAGATTGAATATTTGGTGATGGTTTTTATGTACTTTTCAGGAGTATATAAGAAATTCAAGAGGAGTTCAGCTCTTTACTTGCAGATGGCTACCTCTTACGTCTCCAAAAGCGCTTGTCTTCCTCTGCCATGGTTTGATTTTATCTCTTTCACACACGCGCCTAGCACACACTTTGTCGCTACTTAGAAATTTATGAATTACAAATGTGTTTGCTAATGTTAATGCTCCTATTGCAGGTTATGGCATGGAATGTGGTGACTTCATGAAAGGTTTAACACATGTTCAACTTATTAAAAATTTCCAATGTATATGTCAGTATGTCACTACATGAATACTAAAGTTTTACGCTAAAAAAAATCAGCATTTTGACTTTTGATTGTTAGGTTCATAACTGATGAAACATGTTTAGATTGTAGATTAAATTACGATTATGATGTTAAACCGTAACAAAATGAGTAAAGTTAGCAGACAAGGGAGTAAAAAAAACACGTATTGTTTCATTATTAGCGAAGGACTATAACTTTCTACGTTATCCACTACCATGCTCATTTATACATGACCAATATTTTCTTCTTTATACAAGTTAATGTTTGCTTTGTTTGATCTAAAGATGAATAGAATTCGGAATCCTTAGAAAGCAAGTTTTGGACAAATATCAAATTCCCTGTGCACATTAATGCTGTTCATAGTACTTGCATCAATATTTAACAATAATATTATTATTGTGGTTGTTTTTTGCTTTCCCAACTTATGTAAATCTTACTAAAAATAGAAAGGTCAACTATTACTGTAGGTTGTGGAACAAGGCTTGCAAGCGACGGGTATGCAGTGTTTGGGATAGATTATGAAGGACATGGCCGGTCCATGGGTGCACGTTGTTACATCAAGAAGTTTGATGACATCGTTAGTGATTGTTGCAACTACTTCAAACGCATTTCTGGTACACACTATAAAACTTTGATGCAAGCTAAGATGGTTCATATCAAAGACCACTCAAGTGTAATTACTCCTTTAACTATCATTTCGTCTTTTGTGTCATAGGAAAAGCTGAATACATGAACAAAAAGAGATTCTTGTACGGAGAGTCGATGGGTGGTGCAGTCGCACTTCTTGTACATAGAAAAGAACCTGATTTTTGGCATGGCGCTGTTCTTGTTGCTCCCATGTGTAAGGTAAATCTTTAACGTAAAGGGTATTATAAAAACTGTCGAAACATCAATCTCCTTAGATTTACGATGCACCCTTGTTTACTCACGGGGTGTTTGGCATTTTTGCTTATTTAAGCAACCAGAATCAGCAGCTTGTTGAATCCTGCTCATCTGACTGAAAAAAGTAGAGTAGATTTTGTTTCATTCAAAACTTCAAATTGCTTATCTATGTTTATGAAAACACAATAATCAGCAATCCCAAACACCCTCTTAGGTGGTCTTATAAGCAATTCCAAGTGCTTATCTGCTTGTTTCATTGTATTAAAGCAAATAAACAATTCCAAACACAATAGAAAACTTTTTAAAGCAGATTACCACTTAAAAATAAAATCCCCATTATTAGAACATGTGACCGATTTAGAAACAGTGACCAACTGACCATGGATACACAGTGATAACTTGATCAATGTATTGGCAGATATCCGAGAAGGTGAAGCCTCACCCAATGGTGGTAAGCATATTAACAAGAGCAGAATATGTGATTCCTAGATGGAAGATTGTTCCTACAAAGGATGTCATTGATGCTGCTTTCAAAGACCCCCTAAAGAGAGAAGAGGTGTTGATTCATTTGATGATTGATTTTCGTTACTATCGACTTACATTTCAAATACAAAGAGGCTAATTCTGTAAATGCACTTATTTGCAGATACGCGGGAACAAGTTGATTTATCAAGAAAAGCCCAGGCTTAAAACAGCTCTTGAATTGCTTAGAACTAGTATGAGCCTTGAAGACACCTTAACTGAGGTTATTTTTCAAAATTACCCTCTCTACTCGCATCAACTATCATCTTTGTTGGTCCCAGAAACTAAATAACGCTTTCTTTTTTATTGGCAGGTGACATTGCCCTTCTTTGTGTTACATGGAGAAGCTGATACAGTGACTGATCCAGAAGTAAGCAAGGCTTTGTACAACCAAGCAAGTAGTAAAGACAAGACCATAAAACTATACCCTGGAATGTGGCACGGTTTGACAGCTGGCGAGACCGATGATAACATAGATATTGTCTTTCGTGACATTATTTCTTGGCTTGACAAGCGATCTAGTGATCAACCTACATCGAGTGTGTCTATAGTGGTCAAAGGCGATGCATCCTCATCACCTGACCCATCTTTAAACCGTGGACAAAAGAACTATCTTCGTGGGTGGAAAGCACCGAAGATGCATTCGGCTATGTAACTGCCTATTCTCAAACTGTTTATGAAGAGCCCATGCAGTTAAGTAATTTCACATATTGCATGGTCTCTGTGCATAATGTTTTCGATATTCATCTTTTTTCCCAAATTGGACAACTTATTTAGCAAGAGTAATATTTGGTTTCATCAGCAACCACCAAGTTTAAATTGACTGAGCTGTATGTGTGAATATAGAGATCATCAAAATTAGAACAAAAGCAAAGTGTCATGTTGGTTCACCAAGTTTAAAAGTCTTTCGCAGCACGAATATGCATATTATGAGCAAGTTCATCAGTTTAAATACTGTGGTATTGTTTTACACAGTAACAAATATGATGATTTCCAACAAAATTATAGGCACAAAAATAATATTACTTGTTAAAGATGAGATTATTAACTTGAAAAGGTTGAGGTGCACAAAGAGGATCAACCAGTCAATATACCCGCAGTAAAAAGAACCAGAAATGCTATAAACCGCCATTCAATTGCACACAACTCGCTGCAAGTTTAACCATAACTTGCATAGTAAATAATGCATGTTTAAGTCATAAAGCATCTAAAATGCCAATTGCATTAGTATCAATAATATAATGGAAAGGTGGGTAGGCTACAAAGTAAAACTTATATCTGTAAAATACCAATAAAATTCGCACATCCTGTTAAAATATTAATAAAATGAAAATACATGCCCGAAAAGCTAATATAGCCGACTCATACCAAAACAATGGTAGAGAAGGTGTAATCTCTGCTATACTAGTTCTGGGTTAAGGCACCCGTAGCTTTAAAGACAAAATAGTATACGCCTTTCCTGCTGCATATCATCGCAATTTACTGGTATAGATGTGTTGTCCTCTAAGCTGTAGAAGAGGACGTGGTGATGGTGGCACCATTGTCCTTATGATCACCGAAGATACGCTGCCTAAAGTCAGACACCATCATAGGGAGACCTTTGCGAAGAGGCACCTTTGGCTCCCATCCTAGGAGATCTTTCGCCTTGGTGATATCTGGCTTCCTCTTGTGTGGATCGTCCTCTGTGTTTGGCCTAAACTCAATTTTTGCATTTGGGTCTATTGTCTCCTGGACCACCTGTAATGAAACAGCGCAATGTTTTAGCGGAATTAAACACGAATCCATTTAGCAAATTAGATATTTTCAAGGCAATTTTTTCCATGGTAAAGGAACATACTTGAGCAAGTTCAAGCATGGTGAATTCGCCGGGGTTTCCAAGATTGAACGGTCCAACATGTTCACCTTCCATCAAACGCATCAAACCCTCCACCTTCATATTCAAAGCAGCGTAAGTCAAGCCAAAAAAACATCTATAAGTTAGAAATAATCAATTGCAAACAATAATAACTAAAAGAGTTGTTAGGTCAGCACAGAGAGTTTATTGACATAGGGCCAAATGGCTTCCCCAGAAGACGCCTTTTGACAATATTTATGTCCCGTCAGTTAATTGACATAGGGCCAAGCTGTCCACCAACATTAAAATGGTGTTACATCTATTTATGTCCCACATAAAGTAATTGACAAAGGGGTACCCTGTTGCATGCAGCATCTTTGTGACATTAAATTTTATCAGCTTTAACTATGCACGCGTACATACACATTACAATGGTGTTACATCTATTGTTCTTTTTCTTAGGTCAAGGCATCACCGACACCTATCAGGTGATATCTTCAACTATTATGCACCTTAATTTTGGAAAAGGACACAGGAGAAAGAGCCTTATGTCATGAAAATTTGACATTTTTTTCCCGTGGGAATTAGTATCTTTAACAGATATTTAAATTCCCGTTTACAGAAAAGTAAAAAAAGGAACCATGTGGTCTTAAATCAATACTATCTATTTGATTTTAACAACACATATTTAAAGTTAAGTATGATATGAGAAAACACCAGGAATAGAAATGCCGTAACTTGAATAGACTGAAAGAAGTCAAGAACCAGATTTTAGTACTTAGTTAACTATTTTAACTAAAGAACAAGGCTCAAACAGAAAGACCCCAAATATGATCATTAGTGATCCTATTTCCCAATTTATAATAAAACAAGTGATATCACAACTAAAAAGAACTAGGATCCAGCATGGAGCCTGTTTACACATGCTAAATTTTACCCAAAAACTATATGTGGTCAAAAGACAGACAAACTAACAAAATATACACATTTTTTGGCTTGTCTAGAATCTAGACTTAACGACTCGTGTTAGATACCAACCAGGCAGGTGAAACACAATTCTATTTTTATCTTAAAATTAGGTAGAATACTCAAATCGCCCAAAAATAGACTCCATGTGCCAAATGACAATTCATATAATTCCAAACAAGAATGACCAAACACGCATACTAAATTTGAAATCCAAACAACAATTAGAGATTTCTAACAAACAGGTAACAACAAATTTGTATAAGATACAACGAAGAGGTATACTAACCAAATCTGAAACAAATTGGAAACTTCTTGTTTGCTTTCCATCACCATAAACAGTTAAAGGCTCCTTTCTCAGTGCCTATTATTCAAAATTACATTAATTGCTATCAATATCTTCAGAAACATCATTCAGCAGACTGAATAAGGACAACAACTCACCTGAGCAACAAAGTTACTAACAACACGACCATCATCAATGCACATTCTAGGACCATATGTGTTAAAGATTCTAGCAATCCTCACCTACATTACCAAGAACAATAAAAATCGTCACTTTAACAAACCATGTATCTTCTTTCACCAAATCAAACACTAATCTTAATCATACAAACCTCAACACCAGCACCACGATGATAATCCATAGCCAACGTCTCAGCAGTCCTCTTTCCCTCATCGTAACAACTCCTAACACCTGTCCAAAATCACAAACACATCAGATCTAGCCTCAACATATCAAAACATTAAATCACACCAAATATTCATAAAAACGCCTTAATGAAATTAAAAAACTAACCAATAGGATTAACATTTCCCCAATAAGTCTCAACTTGAGGATGCTGTAAAGGATCACCATACACCTCACTAGTACTTGTCAACAAAAACCGCGCACCAACACGCTTCGCTAACCCCAACATATTCAATGTCCCAACCACATTCGTCTTGTAAGGACATCAGATCAAGTCAAGGATACCAAATTTCACACATAACAAATAAATACATTAAACTCAGAAACGGACATACTTGAGTCAGAGGGTATGCACAGATTTTTTTTAAAAATTTAAGACAAAAGTGCATACCCTTCGACGAATTTATGGATCCGCCACTAAGTATACTACTATCATAAAAACCATATCTTTTTTCCCAAATTGGACAACTTATTTAGCAAGAGTAATATTTGGTTTCATCAGCAACCACCCAGTTTAAATTGACTGAGCTGTATGTGTGAATATAGAGTCATAGAGATCATCAAAATTAGAACAAAAGCAAAGTGTCATGTCGGTTCACCAAGTTTAAAAGTCTTTCGCAGCACGAATATGCATATTATGAGCAAGTTCATCAGTTTAAATACTGTGGTATTGTATTATACAGTAACAAATATGATGATTTCCAACAAAATTATAGGCACAAAAATAATATTACTTGTTAAAGATGAGATTATTAACTTGAAAAGGTTGAGGTGCACAAAGAGGATCAACCAGTCAATATATCCACAGTAAAAAGAACCAGAAATGCTATAAGCATATAAGAACCATTCCACCATTCAATTGCACACAGCTCGCTACAATATTAACCATAACTTGTATGGTAAATCATGCATGTTTAAGTCATAAATCATCTCAAATGCCAATTGCATATTTGCATTAGTATCAATAATATAATGGAAAGGTGGGTAGGCTACAAAGTAAAACTTATATCTGTAAAATACCAATTAAATTCGCACATCCTGTTAAAATATTAATAAAATGAAAATACATGCCCGAAAAGCTAATATAGCCGACTCATACCAAAACAATGGTAGAGAAGGTGTAATCTCTGCTATACTAGTTCTGGGTTAAGGCACCCGTAGCTTTAAAGACAAAATAGTATACGCCTTTCCTGCTGCATATCATCGCAATTTACTGGTATAGATGTGTTGTCCTCTAAGCTGTAGAAGAGGACGTGGTGATGGTGGCACCATTGTCCTTATGATCACCGAAGATACGCTGCCTAAAGTCAGACACCATCATAGGGAGACCTTTGCGAAGAGGCACCTTTGGCTCCCATCCTAGGAGATCTTTCGCCTTGGTGATATCTGGCTTCCTCTTGTGTGGATCGTCCTCTGTGTTTGGCCTAAACTCAATTTTTGCATTTGGGTCTATTGTCTCCTGGACCACCTGTAATGAAACAGCGCAATGTTTTAGCGGAATTAAACACGAATCCATTTAGCAAATTAGATATTTTCAAGGCAATTTTTTCCATGGTAAAGGAACATACTTGAGCAAGTTCAAGCATGGTGAATTCGCCGGGGTTTCCAAGATTGAACGGTCCAACATGTTCACCTTCCATCAAACGCATCAAACCCTCCACCTTCATATTCAAAGCAGCGTAAGTCAAGCCAAAAAAACATCTATAAGTTAGAAATAATCAATTGCAAACAATAATAACTAAAAGAGTTGTTAGGTCAGCACAGAGAGTTTATTGACATAGGGCCAAATGGCTTCCCCAGAAGACGCCTTTTGACAATATTTATGTCCCGTCAGTTAATTGACATAGGGCCAAGCTGTCCACCAACATTAAAATGGTGTTACATCTATTTATGTCCCACATAAAGTAATTGACAAAGGGGTACCCTGTTGCATGCAGCATCTTTGTGACATTAAATTTTATCAGCTTTAACTATGCACGCGTACATACACATTACAATGGTGTTACATCTATTGTTCTTTTTCTTAGGTCAAGGCATCACCGACACCTATCAGGTGATATCTTCAACTGTTATGCACCTTAATTTTGGAAAAGGACACAGGAGAAAGAGCCTTATGTCATGAAAATTTGACATTTTTTTCCCGTGGGAATTAGTATCTTTAACAGATATTTAAATTCCCGTTTACAGAAAAGTAAAAAAAGGAACCATGTGGTCTTAAATCAATACTATCTATTTGATTTTAACAACACATATTTAAAGTTAAGTATGATATGAGAAAACACCAGGAATAGAAATGCCGTAACTTGAATAGACTGAAAGAAGTCAAGAACCAGATTTTAGTACTTAGTTAACTATTTTAACTAAAGAACAAGGCTCAAACAGAAAGACCCCAAATATGATCATTAGTGATCCTATTTCCCAATTTATAATAAAACAAGTGATATCACAACTAAAAAGAACTAGGATCCAGCATGGAGCCTGTTTACACATGCTAAATTTTACCCAAAAACTATATGTGGTCAAAAGACAGACAAACTAACAAAATATACACATTTTTTGGCTTGTCTAGAATCTAGACTTAACGACTCGTGTTAGATACCAACCAGGCAGGTGAAACACAATTCTATTTTTATCTTANATGGTCCAACATGTTCACCTTCCATCAAACGCATCAAACCCTCCACCTTCATATTCAAAGCAGCGTAAGTCAAGCCAAAAAACATCTATAAGTTAGAAATAATCAAATTGCAAACAATAATAACTAAAAGAGTTGTTAGGTCAGCACAGAGAGTTTATTGACATAGGGCCAAATGGCTTCCCCAGAAGACGCCTTTTCACAATATTTATGTCCCGTGAGTTAATTGACATAGGGCCAAGCTGTCCACCAACATTAAAATGGTGTTACATCTATTTATGTCCCACATAAAGTAATTGACAAAGGGGTACCCTGTTGCATGCAGCATCTTTGTGACATTAAATTTTATCAGCTTTAACTATGCACGCGTACATACACATTACAATGGTGTTACATCTATTGTTCTTTTTCTTAGGTCAAGGCATCACCGACACCTATCAGGTGATATCTTCAACTGTTATGCACCTTAATTTTGGAAAAGGACACAGGAGAAAGAGCCTTATGTCATGAAAATTAAACATAAAATTTGACATTTTTTTCCCGTGGGAGCACTTAGTATCTTTAACAGATATTTAAATTCCCGTTTACAGAAAAGTAACAAAAGGAACCATGTGGTCTTAAATCAATACTATCAATTTGATTTTAACAACACATATTTAAAGTTAAGTATGATATAAGAAAACACCAGGAATAGAAATGCCGTAACTTGCATAGACTGAAAGAAGTCAAGAACCAGATTTTAGTACTTAGTTAACTATTTTAACCAAAGAACAAGGCTCAAACAGAAAGACCCCAAATATGATCATTAGTGATCCTATTTCCCAATTTATAATAAAACAAGCGATATCACAACTAAAAAGAACTAGGATCCAGCATGGAGCCTGTTTACGCATGCTAAATTTTACCCAAAAACTATATGTGGTCAAAAGACAGACAAACTAACAAAATATACACATTTTTTGGCTTGTCTAGAATCTAGACTTAACGAATCGTGTTAGATACCAACCAAGCAGGTGAAACACAATTCTATTTTTATCTTAAAATTAGGTAGAATACTCAAATCGCCCAAAAATAGACTCCATGTGCCAAATGACAATTCATATAATTCCAAACAAGAATGACCAAACACGCATACTAAATTTGAAATCCAAACAACAATTAGAGATTTCTAACAAACAGGTAACAACAAATTTGTATAAGATACAAAGAAGAGGTATACTAACCAAATCTGAAACAAATTGGAAACTTCTTGTTTGCTTTCCATCACCATAAACAGTTAAAGGCTCCTTTCTCAGTGCCTGCATTATTCAAAATTACATTAATCGATATCAATATCTTCAGAAACATCATTCAGCAAATCGTTTACATAACTGAAGACCGAATAAGGACAACAACTCACCTGAGCAACAAAGTTACTAACAACACGACCATCATCAATGCACATTCTAGGACCATATGTGTTAAAGATCCTAGCAATCCTCACCTACATTACCAACAACAATAAAAATCGTCACTTAAACAAACCATGTATCTTCTTTCACCAAATCAAACAGTAATCTTAATCATACAAACCTCAACACCAGCACCACGATGATAATCCATAGCCAACGTCTCAGCAGTCCTCTTTCCCTCATCGTAACAACTCCTAACACCTGTCCAAAATAACAAACACATCAGATCTAGCCTCAACATATCAAAACATTAAACCACACCAAATATTCATAAAAACGCCTTATGAAATTAAAAAACTAACCAATAGGATTAACATTTCCCCAATAAGTCTCGACTTGAGGATGCTGTAAAGGGTCACCATACACCTCACTAGTACTCGTCAACAAAAACCGCGCCCCAACACGCTTCGCTAACCCCAACATATTCAATGTCCCAACCACATTCGTCTTGTAAGGACATCAGATCAAGTCAAGGATACCAAATTTCACACATAACAAATAAATACATTATACTCACAGGCTGACATAAAAAATTAAGACTTAAGTGCATACCCTTCGACAAATTTCTGGATCCGCCACTAATTATACTACTATCATAAAAACGCAACAAACACATATAAATTAACATAAACAAATAAATGAAACATGTTATCTAAAAAGGATATAATAGTCTTGACAGGGTTATGTTTATAATGAACGGGCGAAGCAGGACAAGCCAAATGATAGATCTGATCAACCTCAAGCAACAAAGGCTCAACAACATCATGCCTAATCAGCTCAAATCTAGGATTACCAAAATGATGCTGAACATTATCCTTATTACCCGTAAAAAAATTATCAACAACAATAACACTATCACCACGTGCTATCAACCTATCAACTAAATGACTCCCGACAAACCCGGCCCCACCCGTAACAACTATTCTCAGCCCTTTTCTTTTTAATCCTAGGGGAATCTTTCCTCCAGACGAGGAAAAGTCCAAAACTGGACGGGCGCGAACTAGTCCGCGCGCCCGTCCAGAGTTAATAATATCCGAATTAATAACATCGGATACGGAATAACTGTCACGATATTTTATATTAATATCGTGACTGTTGTTATTATTAGAAAAAGTTGATATTAATATTATGCAAAGGGCGCCTATGAAAATGCCCAGGAAGGTGAAGAGGAGACGCTGCTCACGTAAGATGTAACGGATGAAACGGGTGACAGAGAGCCAAGGTTTGTTGGGTTTAGGTGAGTATGGATCCGAGGTTGTTTGAGGTTCATGGCCTCTGTATGTTAATTCAGATCCCATCTTATGTTGTTGTTTTTGTGTTTGTGTTTTTGTGTGTGTGTGTGTGTGTTTGAAGGGGTTATATTAGGGGTTGAAATGTGACAGGTGGAGGTGGCGTAAAGCAAAGTGCTGGGCACGTGAGGAGGGGCGCGTGGAGTGGGTTTTGGGGATTGGGAGTGTGTTTGGGGTATAATGGAAATGGGAGTGTGTTTGGTTTGAAGGTGGAAAAATGAAAAGTAAACGGTAGGTGATGATGAGTTGGAGATTGGTGGCTAAAATGGGTCGTCTAATGTTTATGATAGTGATTTCACTTTGTTTAAGAGATTGACTATGAGATTACGTAGTACTAATATACTTTGCAAATTGCAGCTGTTCTTATCGTTTTAAGTCGTTTACATGCAATTAATAAAAGATATTGAGGTGCGTTTGGTTTGAGAGTATGAGAATAAAAAAATGACTTTCATTCCTAATACAGTAGTTTGGTTTGTAGGTTTTGTTTTTGAAAATGAGTACCAAACCCTCAAAGCTAGCTATTTTCTAAACCCATCAAAAGTGGTGGGTTTCTAAAAAATGACTTTCATTCCTAATACAGTTGTTTGGTTTGTGGGTTGAGTACTCGGTTAGTGTCAAATATGTTGTCATGGTGTGAGCGAGTTGAGCCGCGTTAGCGATCAACCTTGACTAAAAACTTGAAACAAGTCGAACGTAAACTAGCTCGAACTTTTTTTGGGCCGATCTAGTAAAATAACTTGAGCTTCATACCAATCTTTTTATTTAAGATTATTTAATCGTTCATATATTTCGTACACGTATGTATGCAGGGACGGAACCAGGACACAATTTGATCAGGTGCATTTACGAAAAATTATACAAAAATAGGAACATAACTTTTTGAGACCAGGTGCATTTACGAAAAATCAATGTTTTTTTTACAAAAAATAACACTATGCAGCAAAATTTCATGGGTGTCCTGGGACCTACCCTAGTTTCGTCACTGTATGTATATTTATATATAAATGAACTTGAATTCAAATAACACAAGCTCGAGCCTATTGACAAGTCCAACTTTATTTCGTTTAGCACTATCATAAAAACGAGCCTAGCATGATATTGTTAAATATGTCACAAGTCAAGCTCGATCTAAAAGTATCTCGAGCCAGAGTGGGTTTATCCCCTAACAAGAAAAGTTCGATGCTTGCATACTGCCCAATTGAATGTCACTGTGGGCTCGAATAAAAAAAAATGGTATCTCGAGCCAGAGCCTTACAAACTTAAATGAGTTAAGCTCAAGCTCTGACAAATTATTTCGTCAACTATAATTTGCACAAGACAATAAAGACAAGTAGACAACATTTAATGGAATACGAATGATTTTAGTTGGGAATTGATTGGCACACTCAAAAAATTGATTGAGACACTCAATGTACAAACAGTTAAAGCAGTTTATATTTACAGTACAACTGTTTAATGCACTGTTTGGAGTGTCTCAATCAAATATTGGAGTGTGCAAATCATCTCCCATTTTAGTTACACTAGACGAGTACCCGTGCATAGCAACGGGATTTTATAGCGACACATAGTTTATTGATAAAAAAAGTTTATAGGTTATAAACGAAAAACAATAAATGTTTGAAGATTTGGAAATTTAACATAATGTTTTGAAACCTGGTTCAACCCGGGTGGTTCAACCGGTTGAACCGTTCCAAGCAAAAAATGGATCGATTTAAACCGGGTCAACTTGCTAGGTTGGGTCGAAAACGGTTCAAATTAAACTGGTTCAACCCGTCCGGGTTTGAAGTGTCCCGGGTCAACCCGGTTTTTGTTTTAATTGATTGTATTTAATTTGATAGATATGTTTTTAATTGGCTGTACAATNACTTGAGCTTCATACCAATCCTTTTATTTAAGATCATTTAATTCACGTATAATTGCATATATATATACACGTATGTATACAGGGACGGAACCAGGACACAATTTGACCAGGTGCATTTATGAAAAATTATACAAAAAGAGGAACATAACTTTTTGAGACCAGGTGCATTTACGAAAAATCAAGGTTTTTTTACAAAAAATAACACTATGCCGTAAAATTCCATGGGTGTCCTGAGAGTCTGAGACCCACCCTAGTTTCGTCACTGTATGTATATTTATATATAAGTGAACTTGAATTCAAATAACACAAGCTCGAGCCTATTGACGAGTCCAACTTTATTTCGTTTAACACTATCATAAAAACGAGCCTAGCTTGATATTGTTAAATATGTCACAAGTCAAGCTCGATCTAAAATTATCTCGAGCCAGAGCCTTACAAACTTAAATGAGTTAAGCTCGAGCTCTGACAAATTATTTCGTCAACTATAATTTGCACAAGACAATAAAGACAAGTAGACGACATTTAATGGAATACGAATGATTTTAGTTACATAGAGGTTCTCTTTTGCTATTATTAACTTTTGTATTTATTGTTGGCAAACATAAATAGTTTGGAGTAAAAGTTTACCCAAGCTATTTCAAGTAAAACTTTATCTAATTCATTTGTTTTTCTAAAAATTTACACAAGATTGCGGAACTTTTTATACAAAAGTAGTACAAACTACAAAGTTTAAAAGTTTAAGGAAAATAATGAACTTTGAGATTTAAAGTTTTTTGTTTTTTTTTTTTGGTTAGAGTAACGTTTGTAATTTTGTATGACCACATACGAGTTTAGCTTTTGTCGAAAAAGTTGTCTTTCGAAAGAGAGTATGTCACTTTTGTATGAAAAAGTAAAGGTGACACTTTGAGCATTTTTTGCCATAAAATTTGGTAAACTTCTTTATTTCCGCTTATTTCTTTCCTCAACATTGAACATGCACATCATATACATTTGTTTTCACGTTTTTCTCTCCCAAGCTTAATATTGATCATCCCCTACGACACATATGCATAGATGTGCAAAATTCATTTGAGTTTTGTAAACCTAATAAGTTAGTTTGTTATACTATATTAACTTCCCATTATCTTACAAATTCACGTTGTTATACTATATTAACTTCTCATTATCTGTATCCATATCAATACTACATATAAAAGCAAAATGGTCAATGTAAAAAAGTAAAAAAAAAATCAATATGTGAAATGTTGAAAAATTTATATTAGGTAAGAAAAACCTTAAAAAGTCACAATGAATGAAACTTTATATTAACGGAATGTTTTGAATATCTATTATGGCAACACCTCAAAAGGAAACTATTAATACACATCGAAAAACGAGTTGACCCGGGACGCTTCAAACCCGGTGGGTTGATCCGGTTTAATTTGACCCGTTTTTTTTGCCCAACCCGTTGGGTTGACCCGGTTTATATTGACCCATTTTTCGACTGGAACGGTTCATCCGGTTGAACCACTCGAGTCGAATCGGGTTTCAAAACATTATGTTTAATCCCTAAATCCTCAAACTTTTATTATTTTCCTTTTATAACCCATAAATTTTTTAATCACTAAAACTACCTGTCGCTATAAAATCTCGTTACTATGCACGAGTACTCGTCTAGTCTTACAAATTCACGTTGTAAATTCAACAAGAGTGTCATAAGACCATTCCTAGTGGGACGTGTCTTTGGTGCCAAACTGGCTAATAGCATGCATCATCCCTAATTGAAGACGCGTCCAACATGGGTTTTTTGTAAGGACTTGATGGACTGCATGATCAGGTCGTGTGAGTTTTTGTATGTGAGTGTTTTTATTAAATGGTTTTTGTGGGATATATTTGTGTTTAAGCGAGATATGTTTTTGTGTGGTGACTGCGATCGCCTTATTACACTAAGTTAATTGTGAAGTTGGTTGTAAAAATAAAAACTGAGTTGACACTAACCGCAGTCATGTGTGCTTTTTATTACACTTGGTTTTATGATATTTATCTTATATTAGGAGCTTCCCAGTTCTTCAATTGTGAACTTCCTTGCCCACAAATTTATAAATTCATATAAATAATTAGAACCACTCAAAAAATAATAATAGTCATTTTGTTCTACTTGTGATATTATAAAAGCAGCGAAAGACATAAAATTTCATTGTCATGCAAGTCCAATTGAATTTTTTTATATTCAAGATATTTTCTTTCAACTTAATCTAAATCGCATTTCCTCTTCCTGTTAACATCCTGCAAGTGTGTGGTGACGCTTAATTACTTTAGAGTCATGTTATGTCATTTTAGTAATTTTAGGAGAAAGAAGTTTGGTTGATACTTGACATGATTTAAAGTTTTAAACATCAAAACTTGCTTGCAACGTTAAACACTATTAAATCACATTAAATGTTCATTTAGTTTGTCTGTAATAATCGTAGCCTTTATTTGAGATTTCTTCTACGACGATCAAAATGCCCAAAGTTAGCAAACTCACTCAAAGGTATAGAGGTTTGACTTTGAGTAATGTTGACTCCCTCAAATCCTTTTAAAAGGTCAAACTTCATAATTTAACTTACCTCAAATACAAAAATTAATACTCGTACCGCATGTGCCTCCCCACCTATGGCCAATAATTAGTTACCTAATCCTTAAAGAAAGTTAAGTGGGTTTTGAAAATGGGTATTAAACAGGGACGTTTAGTACGACCGAATTGTTAAAAATAAATATGCAATAAGAATGAAATTGCATAGAAAGATAATGAATCTAAAAAATAGAGAGTAGCTCCTGTGGTAGAACTAGAGAATCAACATGAGAATAATACATTCTCTTGTTTGTTTATATTGTGTAGTGGAATGGGAACTCAATTAATCATCATAATTATCATTTTCAACTTAGTAATTAAATGATGCCCTCATTTGTTGGTGCTTTTTTCCCTCTAAGATGTTGATATGTGAAGAAGAAGAAGAAGGAAAAAAAAAAAAGCTCAAAAATGATGAAAGTGTTGAGTTGTCCGGTAACAAGTATTTCATATTTTATGTTGATCAACTTCGAAGGCAATTGAAACATTGAGTTGAGATCCATGAAGAACCCATGCATGCCATAGAACATATCAACCAATCATAGCCACTCATTTGTACTTTCCACCTTTTTTTTCAAAACAACATATCTTGCAAACGGTAAATCTTCAAGCTACAAAAAAAATACCATCGCGACGAGAATTAAATGATCTTTCTATAGATATGCATTGTTATATACTTTCGACGAACTTTTTTTTTCAATTTCCGCCCAGAAAGAATCATATATGATTCGTAAAAATCATATATGATTCGATTCTTACAAATCATATATGATTCTTACGAATCATATATGATTCGTAAGAATCATATATGATTCGTAAGAATCATATATGATTTGTTAAAATCGAATCATATATGATTCTTACGAATCATATATGATTTTTCTGGGCGAAAAAAATAAAGTTCATCGAAAAAAAAATTCGTCGAAAGTACAGGGACGTTTAGTACGACCGAATTGTTAAAAATAAATATGCAATAAGAATGAAATTGCATAGAAAGATAATGAATCTAAAAAATAGAGAGTAGCTCCTGTGTTTGGTAGAACTAGAGAATCAACATGAGAATAATACATTCTCTTGTTTGTTTATATTGTGTAGTGGAATGGGAACTCAATTAATCATCATAATTATCATTTTCAACTTAGTAATTAAATGATGCCCTCATTTGTTGGTGCTTTTTTCCCTCTAAGATGTTGATATGTGAAAAAAAAAGGCTCAAAAATGATGAAAGTGTTGAGTTGTCCGGTAACAAGTATTTCATATTTTATGTTGATCAACTTCGAAGGCAATTGAAACATTAAGCTGACTTCTTTTACTTCAAAACTCACATACAACTTGTGGGAGGAGGCCACTTTTAGCCGATCATACATAACATAACCGTGCTTTAAAGCTACTGAATTATTAAACATCATACTGCACAAGCACAACAACATTAGTTTGTTAAAAAAATAACATCAGATTGAATTACAACATGACATTAATATTCGCTAATTTAACGCATTACACCAAGGGTGCTGCTGAATGCTAATACAAATGAAGCTCCTCATGTGAATTTTCCAAAACAGGATCTCCTCAAGAAGTTAAATCTAACGATTTGTTATGATTTATGAATAATAAGTATCTCTTTTTTTCATTCTCTCCTCGGTCTCTTATTCTTATCTTTTACAATTGCCGATATATATTACTTTAACGTTATTCTCACATATAACTAATTCGTCATGGTTAATTTCTAAAAAAGAACATAATGAATAACATCTTATTATTATGATATTGCTCTTGCATACCAAAACCGATAGTGAATTTGAAAGGTTCAATTAATTTATGATTTAGAACGACAATAAAAAACATAATACGTTTCTCAGAGTTGCAGGATATATTGAAATGCAATAATAGTATTTGAGAGATATATAGTTTAAGGAAAATAATAAGGTGGTGTTTGTTTTTTGAAAAAAAATCTCTTAACAGCTTTTTAATCAGACTTATTTAGATACGGTAAGGTATTTTGGGTCATTAAGGGCGTTTGTTTGTTTTTTTTCCCTCGCTCAGACGCGGTTAGAGGCAAAACCCACTTAACCAACAAGATGTAGGACATGCAAACAATTTTTTGTCGGTTTTTGTTTATTTTATATAAAATCAACCGTGTCTCATTCGAAGTCGTGTCACCCGTCGTTTTAAAGGTTATTTAGTATACTAAAATATAGGGGTGTGCACGGTTCGGTTTGGGTCGGTTTTTGGCTAAAACCGAAACCGAACCGAAATGTTCGTTTTTTATAGAACTCAAAACCGAAACGTTCTGTTTTTGACGGTTCGGTTTTTTCGGTTTATCATCGGTTTCGGTTCGGTTTTGCGGTTTTTTCGGTTTCTAACCATTTATATTGGGGCATGGCAAGTTTATACCAACAAACTTGTATTACATAGAAAATTGGTTTTTTTTTTGTTTTTTTTTTTTCAATGTAAGCAAAATAGTGTTTATTAAATAATTATATAATTACACATATATAGATGAGACACACATTCAAGTGAACATATACATAGTATGATTATCGTTATATATTTATTGAAATATTATCAAGTATACACACGACACGACAAACACGAATATAAACATAAACGTTAAGATAAATATATTATAAATCTACTCACAAAATGAATATGAATTTACAAATTTGATTTATTTAGTTATTTATTCATATTATATTAATATATTATTATATAATAAAATCGGTTCGGTTCGGTTTTTACGGTTAGGTTTTTGGACGAAAACCGAAACCGAACCGTATATTTCGGTTTTTGAAAAATTAAAAAACCGAACCATCGGTTTTTAGTTTTCAGTTGGTTTTTTCGGTTCGGTTTTTTCGGTTTTTGGTTCGGTTTCGATTTTTTCGATTTTGTTTGCTCACCCCTACTAAAATTCTTTTAGACTCCAAATATTATTAGAATTTTACCAAATTACTTGGGAATTAACTAAGGTCAAGTCGGTAACTTTTTCGTGTAGGAAAAAAAATCGTTTTTGGGCCATTACAACTTTGCGATGTCTTACTACCTCTTAATGACTTTTATTTTTATTTATTTATTTATTTATTATTATTATTATTTTAATTTTCTTTGGTTCTTCTTTTTCATTTCTTAATTATTTATTTTCTCGACTTTTCATTTACTATTGATAATACGTTTAAAGAGATTCGTCATTTTTTTCTTGCTAAATGGAAATGATAAATATAATAATATAACGATGACGAAAATGCTCAAAGCACAAGAGTCTTTAAAACAATAATAATATATAACTAGTTTGTGAAATCAAATTTTTACATGTGTATTTTGAGCATCAGCTTAAATCTTTTTGTTGAAAATATTTTGTTATTACCGTAATTGACAATGTTAAGTGTATTATAAAATATTTTACTTTTTCGCAGTTTTATCATCGTTTATTAATTGATACTTATACTTTATAAAATGGTGAAGATATTTAACAACAATAAGAGTATAACATATCAACAATATAAGACTAAAAAGATCAATTGTGACACAATGTTTTTAAATGTTTTGTTTTAACACATTTTATTTTCACTTTATTATGATGTGTTAATTTTATGACTCACTTGTTCTATATAATGTTTATAAACGTTTATGTACCGTAAGAATGAAACTGCATTATATTTATATCATTTAGATATTTTTTTTACACAAAAACATACAATATTGTTTCATTCAGGATTTAAGATCATTTGAGGACCAAATTTCTTTTATATACCAATGGACTAATCTCCACCCTCCATCTTTATTTGATCTAATTGATGAAATTAATCCCAACAATTTAAAAAACACACTTTCATCCTTTTTTTCAAATATTAATATCTTTCAAACCGTTAATCGTTAAGCGAAAAAAAATATAGCGTTACGACGAGCATTTAATTATCTTTCTATAGATATGTACTTTGATATATTTTCGACAATATATTTTTTTTTAGTTTTTTTCACGTTTTTTTTCGTAGCCGAAAAAATCACATATGATATATTATATATGATATTACATGATATGTAATATCATATATGATATATCATATGTGATATGTAATATATATATATATATATATATGATATATCATATATGATATGTAATATATATATGATATGTAATATATATATATGATATATCATATATGATTTTTTCGGTCACGAAAAAAAACGTGAACAAAATGAAAAAAAAATTTTTGTCGAAAGTATATCAAAGTGACCGTCTATAGAAAGATAATTAAATGCTCGTCGCGATGGTGTAATTATTTTCGCTTAACGATTAACGGTTTAAGAGATATTTAAATTATAAAAAATGGGATGATGAAATGATTGAAAATGTTTTTAATCTCAGAATATTCAATTTCGTTTACTAGATGCAGATTGTGTGGATGAGCTCCCTTGCTATGCTAAGAAAAATTGCATATTAATAGCTAACTCTCCTTTTTATTTAGATTCATATATTTACGTCTCAGATTTTTAGACGTTACGTAGTCATTATGGTACGGAGTCATATTTAGATTTAAACGTCTAATAAACAAACAATTTAAAAGTTTACCATTTTTAGCTGGTATTATGCTCAACAATTGCCAGATTCTTCACAACCCCCAACCAAATTATGCTAAAAAAAAAAAAAAAAAAAAAAAAAAAAAAAAAAAAAACCCTAACCCAACATTACACTATAACCAGAAAACACGAAACATTGGTATACTAAAAAGAGTAAGTTCTCATTCGATGCTTATACGAACATCAACAAAATTTTCGAGAATTCGATTAAGACAACTTGATTATAAAGAAGACGTTCATGAATCATATGATTGTCATCGTGTGTCGTATGGTTGGAAGATAGCCAATTAGCGAAAAAGCTTTTGAAGCGCTAACAAGTGATCAACGAATAATTAACCCGACATGAAATTTTTGGATAATCTAAAAACTAACTCATCGAAAATGGCAGAGAATATCGTTGAACAAAATTGTACAAATGATGTTAACCTTGTCAGCTCTAATGAGGTCATAGTCAATAGTTAATTGCTGTTCAGAAAGTATAAAATTAATTTTAGCGTGAAATCTGTTATTTGCGTACAGTAACATATTATTTTTACATGCCTACGTAGATAAAATGTACAGAACCTGTCATTAGGACGATACTTTAAAGAACGAAAAATAAAAGCAGTAAGCGTAGAAACATTTGCTTGCAATTTGGTGTGAAAAAAAGTTGGAAATACGATCGTGAAATTGCCGCAAAATGTGTGATATGAAACATTGGACATCCACATCTTTTACACGTGGGCATTAAGATTCCAATGAAGAGTCAAAGAGACCGGTGGCTGTTTGGCAGTCGGTGTTTAGCAGCACGTGTACAGTTGTACGACTTTTGAAGTGTTATAAAAATGGCATAGACGCTTTTTTTTTCCCAAACAAAAGTAGAAAATTCACGAGCATTTTGTCATCTTGAATATGAAAATGTCATGTTCTGAAAGAAAAAAATAAAAAAAATAAAAAAATTAAAAGTAAAATTGCTTATCTCACACTTTTTTAGTAATAACTTTAAAATTTTGCGCATTCAGATCGCATCCACTTTTTCACACAAATTTAACATTCCTAACTAAATGATTAGATTAAAGTCTTTATTCGTCAATTAAATTGAAAACAAGTATGGCATTGTATAAAACGAGTTGTTGGTTAACAATGTGGTCGAAGAGATGCGTACATTATTGTTATTCTGTGTTAGATGATATGAAAATGTATCTTTCCATAATTGAAAAGTTATTTAAACATTTTGAAATACTAGATTTTTGTCCTGTTGTTCTATTACATGCGGAGACATAAGTATTAAGGTGCGGCACGTGGAGCGGCATGCCCATCGGGCTGGGCATTACCGCCGTGTGAACACGTTGCCACCCCCTGGCGTGTGCACACAAACTGGCAACCTGTAGAATCGCGAGCGGCATGAGANATGTAATATATATATGATATATCATATATGATATGTAATATATATATGATATGTAATATATATATATATATATATATGATATATCATATATGATTTTTTCGGTCACGAAAAAAAACGTGAACAAAACGAAAAAAAAAAAAATTGTCGAAAGTATATCAAAGTGACCGTCTATAGAAAGATAATTAAATGCTCGTCGCGATGGTGTAATTATTTTCGCTTAACGATTAACGGTTTAAGAGATATTTAAATTATAAAAAATGGATGAAATATTAAAATGCTTTTAATCAAATATTGATTTCTTTTTAGATGGATGGTGGGGATGAGTCCCTTGCTATGTAAGAAAATTTTGGTATTTAATATAACTCTCATTTTTATTTAGATTCATATATTTACGTCTCAGATTTAGACGTAGATTCATATGTACGAGTCATATTTAGATTTAAAACCTCTTAATAAACAAACAATTTAAAATTTACCATTTTTAGTGTATATGTCAAAAATTGCAATTTTAACTAACCCAAATTATGTTAAAAAAATTAACCCAAATCTCTTATATATATATATATATATATATATATAATAAAACAAAACCCCTAATGGGTACTTTGTCATTTTGAAAAAAAGAATATTTCCTTATTAAGTAATATGTTAATTATTATTTAATTAATAAGTTTTTAAATTCGTTTTGTTGATATACTATACAAGTAGAAGATAAATACAAAAAATATAGATAAGATTTAAATGATTATCTTTAATCATAAAAAACTACAATTAAAAATCATAAATCAAGCAAAATAAAAATTAAATTATTTGTTTTTTAATAAATAAAAATATATCATTCAAAAACTTTTTAAAAAAAACCCGCGCGTGCGCGGTCATTATAACTAGTTACATATAACCAGAAAACCACGAAACATTGTATACTAAAAAGAGTAAGTTCTCATCGTATGCTTTATAAACATCAACCAAAATTTTCAATATTGATTAAGAAATTATTATAAAGAAGACTTCATAATCATATGATTGTCATCGTGTGTCGTATTGGTTGGAAGATAGCCAATTAGCGAAAAGCATCTTGAAGCTAACCAAGTGATCAACAATATATTAACCGACATGAAATTTTTTATATCTAAAAACTAACTCATCATAAATGGCAGAGAATATCTTGAACAAAATGTGCAAATCATGTTAACTTGTCAGCTCTAATGAGGTCATAGCCTCATAGGTCAATAGTTAATTGCTTTCAGAAAGTATAAAATTAATTTTACGTTGAAATCTTTATTTGCTACAGTAACATATATTTTTACATGCTACGTAATAAATTACATAAACTGTCATTAGACGATACTTTAAAGAACGAAAATAAAAGAGTAACGTAGAAACATTTGCTTGCAATTTGTGTGAAAAAAGTGGATGCGATCTGAAATGCGCAAAATGTGTGATATGAAACATGGGACATGCCACATCTTTTACACGTGGCATTAAGATTCCAATGAAAGCAAGAAGTGGTGTTTGGCAGTCGGTGTTTACACATGTACAGTTGTACACTTTTTAAGGTTATAAAATGTACTTTTTTTTTTCCCAAACAAAAGTAAAAATCAAGCATTTTTGTCATCTTGAAAATATGAAATGTCATTTCTGAAAAAAAAATAATAATAAAAAAAAAAAAAAAAAAAANTGATTAAGAAATTATTATAAAGAAGACTTCATAATCATATGATTGTCATCGTGTGTCGTATTGGTTGGAAGATAGCCAATTAGCGAAAAGCATTTTGAAGCTAACCAAGTGATCAACAATATATTAACCGACATGAAATTTTTTATATCTAAAAACTAACTCATCATAAATGGCAGAGAATATCTTGAACAAAATGTGCAAATCATGTTAACTTGTCAGCTCTAATGAGGTCATAGCCTCATAGGTCAATAGTTAATTGCTTTCAGAAAGTATAAAATTAATTTTACGTTGAAATCTTTATTTGCTACAGTAACATATATTTTTACATGCTACGTAATAAATTACATAACCTGTCATTAGACGATACTTTAAAGAACGAAAATAAAAGAGTAACGTAGAAACATTTGCTTGCAATTTGTGTGAAAAAAGTGGATGCGATCTGAAATGCGCAAAATGTGTGATATGAAACATGGGACATGCCACATCTTTTACACGTGGCATTAAGATTCCAATGAAAGCAAGAAGTGGTGTTTGGCAGTCGGTGTTTACACATGTACAGTTGTACACTTTTTAAGGTTATAAAATGTACTTTTTTTTTTTCCCAAACAAAAGTAAAAATCAAGCATTTTTGTCATCTTGAAAATATGAAATGTCATTTCTGAAAGAAAAAAAATAAAAAAAAATAAAATAAAATAAAATAAAAATTGCTATCTCACACTTTTTTTAGTTAATAACTTAAAATTTTGCGCATTCAGATCGCATCCACTTTTTTCACACAAATTAACATTCCTAACTAAATGATAGATAAAGTTTTATTGTCAATTAAATTGAACAAGATGGCATTGTATTAAAAGAGTTTTGGTTACAATGTGTCGAAGATGCGTACATTATTTTATTTGTGATGATATGAAAATATCTTTCCTATTAATTGAAAAGTTATTTTAACATTTTAAATACTAGATTTTGTCTGTTGTTCTATTACATGCATACTAAAATTAAGATATGTATTTAAGGAAGGGAGAAGCGGAGAAGGTCATGGCGGCCACATTGTATTCGGATATTTTGGTCTCAATTATTAATACTTTGGTGTCTTGCTGCAAGTATTATTTGCTTATTCATCACGGATAATTATTTGAAAATGTATTCAACTTGTAACAGGGATGGAACTAAGGTTTCCGTGAGGTTCCGAGACCTTTATGAATTTTTTCGATGTAATGGAATTTTTGAAAAAAAAATCGTTTTTTCCTAAAGGCATTTTAAATGCACTCGGTCAATCGAAATGTGTTTCTAGTGTTATTCACTTAGTTGATTAGCATACTTACAAAATTTTTTGTGCACCCAATCATATTTGGTCATGGTTCCGTCCCTAACTTGCAATAAAGTTTAATAGTATATAACGAACCTTTAATTTTCCTTTTGTATCTAGCTAACTCGTTAATCTTACTATTGTTGTAGCTAACTTGTTAATCTTTATATCGTATGTACAAAAACCAATTAATCGATAGTTACTATTATATTGATTAGTTTGTTCAATACCTTACATCCAAAAAGCATCATATTACTCATAAACACGTGAAAAAACAAAGCACGCATCTTCTTTATCACCACCAACACTCATTGTTTTCTTCTTCGTACTATGTTAGCCATTTTAATACCACCATTGAATATTAGTATCGGAATCCTATATTTCGGCAACCTTCATTGAATGTCCTTTATATTATGTTGTAGGTTTTGTGGTTATGGTGGTCGGAGTTATATGGTAATTGTATTATAGTGTCTTTGTGTTTTTCACGTGTTTATTAGAAGGATCAAGGTGTTTGGGTTTTGGCCAAAATTTTGCCATTTTTTCAAAGAAAAGGAATAACGACGGCGGTAGGGTTTGACGCGATGACCTAGAGGAGGCGCTTAACATAGCCACCTAGGTATGAGGATTAGATCCGTTCTGATACCATGCTAGATCGATAAACCCCCATAAGTGTATTGTATTATTAACCAAACAATATATAAAGTGCATATAGCTTGAAACTCCAAATTCACGATCAGGCTTGAGTCATATTTATCTTTTAATATTATTGACCTTATTCTATCATCATCTACTTGCATTGTGAATTTATACTTAGTTAAGTAACTTAACATATAAATGCAAGTAAAACAGTTACACTTTTGCAACATTGGATGAATATGAATTCGAGCTCGGTGATAACACAATACAATCATAGATGGAAATACCCGAACGACGTCTCAGATCCTCAACAATGAAGAAAGTGTATAGACGATTACAAAAAATACATGAGACCACCTCTAAACACCATCTCACACGAGTTTCTTTCACTTGCAGACGTTTTAGATGATGACTTCAATGATCTAAACTGCATCACTCAACCCACAACTTGTTTACAGAGTTAAAGCCGAAGCCAGGACCAAATATGACTGGGTGCATAAAATTTTTTGAACAATAATACAAGAAACACATTTCGATGGACCGGGTGCATTTAAGAAAACTTTAGGAAAAATCGATGTTTTTTTCAAAAATTAACACTATATCGAAAAAATCCATGGGGTGCCCGGGCACCCGCGGGAACCCCTGGCTCCGTCCCTGAAGCCTTTGATAAACATACCGTAACACATAATTTCATAGGTGCTTGATTAACACCAAAGTCTAATTACTTTCAACTTTGTTTGGTTTTAAGGAACTCTGCTTCTGAATAATATCAATCTGCTGCTGTCTGACTCTGCTGCTGGAAAGATAACTCTGCTGCTTGTATTGGAAGACTCTGCTCAGAGTTTATTATAGTAATGAGTTGTGTATTTATGTTAATGATTGTATTAAATATTCTATAGGTTTAGAATATCGTTTGTTTGTGTAAGAAGTCATTGTAAACTGTGTAGGGTTCCTTGTCTATAAAAGGAGATCCCTAGGGTTAGAGAATGTACGTGTGTTAGAAAAGTCGACTCACTTCAAGGTTGTAAAACCCTAGCATTGTAAGAGTGCTCGTATTCAATATATTGAAGTGTTTAAGTGTGAAGTAAATTGTTCTTGTGTTCATCTTAAGTTAAACAATATATTCCGCGTGTTGTTTAAGTTATAATTCAAGTCAGCTTCTATACTAGATCGTTTGCTCAACTGGGATCAACAAGTGGTATCAGAGCTTGTGATCTAGAAGCTGTGATCAAGAAGAACTCAAGTACTCATATACTCTGTTCATAAACTCAACTGAAGCCATGGGTGACGACACACATATGGTTACTGCCTCCAAGGTACCAATGCTCAAGCAAGGAGAATATGAGCTTTGGAAGATGCGCATCAAGCAATATATGCGCATGATTGACTACAAGCTGTGAAATGTGGTTATGGATGGTGAAAAGTTCCCTAAGATCGTCGATGGGAAGGAGTTAATCATCAAAGCCAAGGAGGATGAAGATCTCAGAAAGCTGGAGATCAAGACTCACAGTATTCTTAAGATGGGGATACCTAATGAGTATCAGCTTGATTCTGAACACTGTGAATCTGCTAAAGCTCTTATGACTGCTGTTGAGGCAAGGTTTGGTGGCAATGAAGCTACTAGAAAGTCAAGGAAAAATGTCTTAAAGCATCAGTTTGAAAACTTCACTGCTCTAAGTGGTGAGAATCTTAATGGCACTTATAACAGGCTTCAAAAACTTATAAGTCACTTGAAGCTTGTGGGTTACATAGTTCCTGAAGAAGACATTAATCTCAAGTTTCTCATAAGTCTTGCACCATAATGGAGCATGCATACAGTTGTGTGGAGAAACAAAGCAGACTTTGAAACAATGAGCTTGGATAATCTGTACAACAACTTGAAAGTATATGAATCTGAGATGAATCTCTCATCTAGTTCATCTACTGCATCTTCTGCAGCTCAGAATATAGCCTTTGTGTCTTCCAAAACTTCTAACTCTTCAGACACTCACTCTGCTGCTTATGGTGTATCTGCTGCTGGTTCTAACAACAGTGATAATATGAGTGATGCTGTTATCTGTGCTTTATTGGCTGATCTTACTACAGGTACTCAAGTTTTGAATCAGGATGCAGATCATATTGATCCTGATGCTCTTGAAGAGATTGATTTGAAGTGGCAGATGGTTATGTTAACCTTGAGAGCAAGAAGGTTCTTGAAGAGAACTGGTAAACAGCTTAAGTACAAGCCTCAGGGTAACATGGGATTTGACAAATCCTTGATGGAGTGCTATAACTGCAATAGGAAGGGTCACTTTGCCAGGGAATGCAGAGCTCTGAAGAAGTTGTAGAACTTCCCAAGAAGAATGATGCTGAGTCAAAGCCTTCTACTGCTTTGGTGTCTTGTGATGGGTTAGGTGACTATGACTGGAGTGACATGGCTGGAGAAGAACCAAATCAAGGTCTCATTGCTAAGTGAAGACTACAAGGTATAACTTTGATCTTATGGCCTATGCTTCTTCATCATCTGGTTCTGACTCTGAGGTATCCAATGAGTCAAATGATTCTACTTGTTCTTTTCAATCTTGTGCTGATACTATAGAAGAACTTAAATCTAGGAATGATAGTCTTAGGCAAGAGGTTGAGTCCCTAAAACTTGATAACTTAAGTTATAAAGTAGGAATTCAAAATGTTGAAAGAAGACTAGAATATCTTAAAGAGATGGAGTTTGAATATGTAGATAGAATTAATATACAGGATGGTGAGCTTTTTGTTAAAAACACTGAGATAGAAACACTTAAAAGAAAATTAACAGAAGCAAAACAGGCTAGAGATGAGGCTCTTGCAGATAAAGATAAACATATTGTAAGAGTTGAAAAACAAAAGTTTGCTTCAACTGCCATAGATCATACTATTCAGTGTCAATTAATGAGAAGAGGCAGTGGCATAGGGTATACTGAAGTAGCTCCTCCAATGAAAAGTGCTTTTGCACCACCAGGAAAGGGGCTATCCTTCATGAGTAAACCAGAAGATATCAAACCTAGTGAAGAAATCAGTAATGTGTCTATTCAAACAACTAGGGTTGAAAATAATAAGTGTTCTGATGCACCCATCATTGAAGATTGGGTTTCAGATAGTGAGGATGAACAGACTGAGCCAACACAAAATGTTAAAAAGGAAGAAATTCCTAAAGTTAATGAGGCTAGAGTTAAACAGGTTAGGTTTCTGAAACCTGTGCTAGGTCATAATATGTCTAGAAAAGTGGTTGAATATAATGAGGTACCTATACATCACATGAAGAGGTTTACTAACAAGCCTAGGGGTAATCAGAGGAATTTCAATAACGTAGTTTCTCATAAATTAGGTAATGATTTTCAATTGAACAAGAAGGCATGTTATAAATGTGGTAGTTTTGAGCATCTAATTGCAGATTGTAAAGTCTACCAAAAACCTGTTTGGAACCAATATACAAGAGTGAATCATCAAAACTTTTCAAAAAGGACTGACTCTCCTTCCAAAAGACAAATGGTTCCAAGAGCAGTGTTATTGAGATCTGGTGTTACTAGATCAATTATAACTGCTCAACCAAACAGGCCTTCTCATAATAAAACAACTGGTCCTACTGCTAAAAGAAAAGTAGACTCTGCTGCCAAGGCAAAAGACTCTGCTGCTGTTTCAAAAGCTGACTCTGCTGCCAAGGCAAAGGCCTCTACTGCTGTTTCAAAATTCATAACAGATACAGTTGTTGGAAATCACTTTTATGCTGTTAAGGCCTCAGCTTGCTGGACTTGGAAACCAAAATCAAATGTTTTATCTAAAGTTTCCAACACCAGCAGTGCATCAATGGACCTAACTAAGTACAATTATGTTGATGCACAGGGCAGATCCAAGCCAGTGATGGCTTGGGTCAAAAAGAGAAACTGATTTCTCTACTTTTTATGTGCAGGGCAATCTTCAAGATGAGCTAAAAGACAAAGGAATTATTGATAGTGGTTGCTCTGGACATATGACAGGAGACATTTCCCAACTAGAGGATTTTGAGCCAATGGAAAATGGTGGAAATGTTGCTTTTGGTAATGATGTCAATGGAGGAAAGATCATAGGTACTAGTACTATCAAAACAGGTAGTTTGGATTTTGAAAAAGTGCTCCTTGTGGATGGACTTAAGTTCAATCTCTTTAGTGTCTCACAAATATGTGACAAAAGGAATTTTGTTTTTTTTACTGATACTGAATGTCTTATCCTTTCTCCTGACTTTAAGTTGCCAGATGACAAATTTGTGCTACTAAGAGTCCCTAGATCTGATAACATATACAGTGATCATATAAAGAACATAGTTCCCAAAAGAGCTTTAACTTGTCTACTTGCAAAGGCCACCTTTGATGAATCTAAACTATGGCACAGGAGACTTGGACATTTGAATTTCAAAACTATGAACAAATTGGTTAAAGGAAATCTTGTGAGAGGATTACCTTCAAAAGTTTTTGAAAATCTTGAACACAGAGTATCTTTTAAGTCCAAAGCTGTTAATACCATTACAAAGCCTTTACATTTGCTTCATATGGATTTATTTGGACCTGTTTATGTGAATAGTCTGAATAAAAAGCAACATTGCCTAGTTATCACAGATGATTTTAGCAGGTTTACATGGGTGTTCTTTCTAGCTACTAAGGATGAGACCACTGAGATTATTAAAGAATTCATCACTAGAATAAAAAACATAGTTAATCATAAAGTCAAGATAATTAGATGTGATAATGGAACTGAATTTAAGAATTATGCTATGAATCAGTTCTGTGTGGGTAAGGGTATTTTAAGACAATACAGTGTTGCTAGAACTCCTCAACAAAATGGTGTTGCAGAGAGGAGAAATAGGACATTGATTGAGGCTGCTAGGACTATGTTGTCAGATTCTAAGTTACCTATACCTTTTTGGCCTGAAGTAGTGAACACTGCCTGTTTTGTTCAGAATAGGAGTAAGGTAGTCAAGCCTCACAAAAGGACCCCTTATGAATTATTTCATGGTAAAAAGCAAATGATAGCTTTCTTTAGACCATTTGGGTGTCCTGTTACCATCTTAAATACCAAAGACCAGTTAGGCAAGTTTGATGAGAAGACTGATGAGGGTTACTTTGTTGGATACTCTGTAAATAGTAAAGCTTTCAGAGTGTTCAATAAGAGAACTAAATTTGTGGAGGAGAATTTGCATATTAAGTTTGATGAAAATAAACCTAATACTGCAAAGACTGAACCTGAGTTGTTGTTTAATATTGATATGCTAACAAAAACCATGAATTATGAGCCAGTGATTGCAGGTGTAGACACTAACCATGATGCAGGTACAAAAGCAAATGTTTCTACAGCTAAAGATGCAAAGAAGTCTACATCTCAAGAGGAATTTGTTCTGGTTGAAAAATGAAAGCTTGGTCCAACTATTATTCACACTCAGGAGACTCCCAGCTCACAAGATGATCATTCTCCCAAGGGAGATGGAGGGGGTGGTATGNTGCTAACAAAAACCATGAATTATGAGCCAGTGATTGCAGGTGTAGACACTAACCATGATGCAGGTACAAAAGCAAATGTTTCTACAGCTAAAGATGCAAAGAAGTCTACATCTCAAGAGGAATTTGTTCTGGTTGAAAAATGAAAGCTTGGTCCAACTATTATTCACACTCAGGAGACTCCCAGCTCACAAGATGATCATTCTCCCAAGGGAGATGGAGGGGGTGGTATGCAATCATCTAGTGAAGCTCAAGTGATTGATGATGGTGTCCCTAAGGGAACTGCTCCAAGCAGCAATTTATCTGATTTTGCTGCTACAACTGCAGACAACTCTGCTGCTAAACCTGCAGGCAACTCTGCTGCTGAGCAAACTGCTTCTCTAGAGATACTTAAGTTTCCTACAGTTGACACAGAAGGAATATCCTTGGTTGAAGAACCTTTTCAAGATGATCCAGAGATGCCTGGATTGACTGAAATCTATGAAGATACAGATGATGAAGCTCTTGATGGTGAAATTTTTGGTGCTCAGACTGACTTCAACAACATGGAACTCAATATTCCTGTCAGTCCTACAAAGACAACAAGAATTCATAAAAATCATCCAAAGGAAAATATTTTGGGTGATCCGTCATCTAGTGTTCAAACAAGGAAGGTGACTAAGGAAATTGATGAGACGAAAAATGTTACGTTTTTAGGGGTCGGTTTGAGTCCTAATTCGTATGTTTTTGGTTTGGATTTCACCCAAAGTCGTTTCTTTTCTCATTTTAGGTACTTTTGAAGGGAAAATCACAAAAGAAGCATTTTCGGGCGTTTTCGGAGTGAAAAAGTGCGGAAAACAACAAAAACTCAAAAGACCTTGAAGATTACAGAAGGAAAACCACTACACAACCCAAAGGGATTAGCCTAGCAAACAATAATTAGGACAGAGTACGTCATGATAACCAAGGTTCCAATGTCACCCATGCCAAAAGGCCCTAAAGTTTGGCCAGGCCAAGTCAAGCAGAAGCCTCATGGATCCCATGGGCAAAATAGTGGTTAAATAATATATCACAATTTACGAAGAATTCTATAATTTAACATGGTACCAAAATAGGTTGAGTATGTGACCTAGTAGTTGGCCGTCATGAGCCGTTGCATTATGCAACCCCATCAAAGATTCCACAATCTATAGCCTCCTTCTTAAAATCTTATTTGTTGGCCACCACGAGCCGCGTTGTATTTAGTAATGTGTTTTGTATTTGTGATGCATCTATTAGTCGCATGTTTGATAAGCTCAAGTGGTGTTCGTATGGGTTAAAGCCCAAGTAGTATTTACGGGTTTGTGTTTTGTATTTGTGATGCATCTCTGATACCATGGAGGTTTATAACGTTTCGTATCTCTCATCAATACTGAAAACCATATATATAATACACAAACCCTATCAAATGCTACTTGGGCTTATCAAACATACGACACCACTTAGGCTTATGAAACATACGACTAACAACATCTACGCTTTATCTAATTCCTTCTTTTTGTTTGCATCTTTTGAAACCTTAAAAAAAAAAGGAAAAAAAAAGAAAAAAAAAATCACAAACTTTTGTTTAATCCATATCAACTCTTGTTTCCATATTTTTTTCTTTCTTTCTAATCTCATTCTTTTCCAATATCTTTTTTTCTCCTTTTCTTAATCAAAGCTCAAAATAATAATAATAATAATAATAATAATAATAATAATAATAATAATAATAAGAGTAAAATACAACGTTGGTCCCTAAACTTTCCACGAAACATCACCAGGTACCCTAACTTTTCAAAATCGTCGCCTGGCGTCCAAAAGTACGAATTTAGTGGCCGAATGCGTCCCTTGACCAGAAATGGTGAGGTCAACGCTCAGTTTTGGTTCATTTTCCAAGGGCAATATAGTCCAAACACATTTGCAACTAGGGTATGGTTAATGTCTAACCCTACATTCTATTAAATTCAATAAAATCATAAACTTTCAACATCCCAGCACACATAACATTCAATCAAACTAACTAAGATGGTAGTGAAGTTTGTAATGGTTGTCAACATGAGATCAATCGATTGTGGTGCGTATACCAGCACATTTAGACAACATAAGAATGAGTTAAGACATTGAGTTTTTAGCATTTAGCATTTGGATACTTTGACTTATAGTAGTCAACTGGCCAAACAAAGTCTGATACATATCCAAACAGTCATTCAATTATTGGGTGTATGTTGACTTGTGAAAGTCAAAGTGCTTAAATCCAAAAACAAATCCAAACAGTCATTCAATTATTGGGTGTATGTTAACTTGTGAAAGTCAAAGTGCTTAAATCTAAACACAAATCCAAACAGTCATTCAATTATTGGGTGTATGTTGACTTGTGAAAGTCAAAGTGCTTAAATCCAAACACCCGCTAAACTGCAAATGCAGATGCAAACATGCAATTGAAAGCAAAAACTCGGAAAATCAAGATTAAAATTATCATATAAAATATGTTTCGTTACATAATGACATTAATCTGAGGCGTATGCCAAATGTAATTATCATAATCGTATGTTTCTAAACATTCATCATCCTCTTCAGTTTCAACTTGTATTTTGTGTATCCATTTTTTTTCTAATTTCCTAAGTCTAGCCTTCTCTTTCCAATGCTCCTTTGCCGCTGTAGAAAGCCTTTCTTCTTTCACTTCAGCATGGCTTCCTTCTGCCTCCTCATTTCCTTTTTCCTGCTCATTTGCTTCTTCCTTCTCCTTTGGATCTTCCTCCTGTTCCAACGCAGCTTCTAGTTCATAGTACCAGCTTTCATCACCTTCAACATTGGTCGACTGTTGTTGCTTAGATACAGGGTTTTCTGCTGCTTCAGTAGTTGGTCTTTTGGTCAATTCCTTGTCTTGGATAGCATCCGCATCTCTTGCTCGTTTGTTTCCGGACAACATGATTTCAAGTGAATGTGATTGATGTGTTTTGATGTTGACGATATAAGATTGGTATGCAGCAACATATAGAAGTAACCAATATATACACAAATAATGGGGAAAACGAAGAGTCTGCATTAAATTTTAGAAGCATTTTTTGATCTCTTCGATTCCCCATTATTTGTTGGAAATATACGCGCATGTAGACGTAAAGTAGAGCGTGTCAGGGAATACATAGTTGGTCCCTGAATTTGTCTACGTTACCGTTGTGATACTTAAACTCCCGCCAATTATTAAGTTGAGTGTTCACATTTGGTCCCTCAAGTTGACTGTCGGGTTTAGCTTGGGTTAGATCATAGTTAAATAGTGATTGGACTATTATTCCCCTGAAACTAAAACATAAAACGTGCGTTGACCCAGCCCAAATGGGTCAAGGGACGCATTCGGCCACTAAATCCATACTTTTGGACGCGAGGCGACGATTTTGAAAAGTTATGGTGCCTGGTGATGTTTTGTGGAAAGTTTAGGGACCAACGGTGTATTTTACTCTAATAATAATAATAAAATCAATGTTATCATCTTGCTGGGACTTTTTATCCGCTTCTTTTTTGGGTAAAAGGGTTAATTCACCCCGGTAAAATATTTTTATCCGCTTCTTCGAATGCTAATTTTCGTTGTTAGATCTTGCAGACTATAAAGACTATATCCGGTTTGCAATCCTACATCTTCATCAACAAAATAGTTATAGCTTTAATGTTTTATGTTTTACACCAATCCGAGCTTTGTGATTTCACCGCTTGGACTGCAGGAGAGTATTGAGTGATAGGTTGTTGTTTGGCTTGTGGGTTTGGATCCATTATAGTTTCTCTATGTATTGTATTCTATTAAATAGTACAATAGTTAAATAATATATCAGAACATACGAGCAATTCTATAATTTAACACTTTCAAGGGCATTCGTCCTATTAAAAAGGTTTGGTGGTGGGCCATGGAGCGAAATGGTTGTCTACCATAAACTAAGAGGGGATAAGAAATCCACATGTAGCAAGCTGAGTATGTCCAAGTGTGTTTCGCCCTTTTCTTTTTGAGGATACGAAATGCATCTCCAACGAGGAAAACGGTTAGAATCTTGTCTTCTTTTTACCTGAAGTGTCTAACTAGGTATTTCGCTAACTAACTAGGTATTTCGCTAACTGTGTACACAAAAAGAAGAAAACCAATGTCGTGAAAGACATGGACTGAAGGCCGTTCGACAAAGTACATGTGTTATTCGGGGTTGGGACCGAACTATGATGGGTCTAAGGAGGTCACAAGGCATTTATAGTTTTTTGAGACATAGTGCTAATTTTTGTAAATAAAAAAAACTTAAAATTTCCAATATTCACTTCGTTTAATAATATTTTGTCTGCACTTTTTTTTTCCTCCTAATTTATGTTACCTCTACACCCTTTAATAAGTAAAGACATAAAAATAATCTATCTTATTGGTGGAGTAATCTTAAAAAGTGGGGATAATATAGGGAGACCACCTAACTTTTAAGTTTTTCTCATAGACCACTCATTTTTTGAAAGTAACTTATAAGCCACAAAACTATGTATTTATCTTCGTTTGCATCAATTCCGATCAAATTTAATCCGGATAATCATCAAACGGTGAGAATGAACCTAACGCTAACATATTAAACTAATACCAGTAAAAAACCAGTCGCGAAATTTCAGTTTTATCATTCTAAATTACCTTATTAATTTACACTTAAATTAAGGCTATAATTGATATTTCATATCAAACTTTTTATTCGTATTGATTGGATAAGTTAGAGGTTGGTTCCTTATTTATATTTTATAGTTTTCGGGCATAAATTTGGCCGGAATTGGTGTTAACGAAATTAAATATATAATTGGACGGCTTATAAGTTAATTTTAATAAATGGGTGACTTATATGTTAAAAGTTGAAATCTTTGATGGCCTTCGTATGCATTATCCCTAAAAAGTACTAGGGTATAACTAACCAATCCCAATCAAATACTCATGTAGAAAAAATCATATGCAACCTCACCCGAGTTAGTAATTCGGTTATGGGTAGGCGAGTAGTGGTCGACTTAAATAAGAACTACATAGTGAAAATGATAAACAACGTAGACGATTTTGCCACAAATAAAAAATAGAGTAATAAGCAACAAAAGTATTTTATTCGGGTTATTCTTCTTAACCTGATTAACCTAAGTATATATGATTAAAGCTATGTAACATGTACTATTAAACTAACTCTAATAAGTTTATTCAGGTTCAAATCAAGTCAGATGTGTCAAGTTTGAGTATTTTTACACCATTGGTAAGACCATTCTAATCTATCCTGTTAACTATAACATGATACACTAACATTTAAAATCCATTGGTTTTCTCCACACTGATAAAAACTTTCGTTATTGCTAATTTTCCACACAACACCATCGATGTTATGTAAATTGAAAATCGATATCCAATGTTTTATCCTTTTTTTTCTTTTTTGAATAAAGATTATCGATGTGTGTTTGTGGCCCATTGCAACTTGAATTACAACTAGACAATCATTTTTTGAAATCATTTTTTGGTAAAATATTACTGTATGAATGTTAATAAAAGAGATTTTATTTGTGGGCTCAAATGGTTCTAAGTATTGTCATTTTCTATGAACATGAAATAATTAAAATGAGATCATGACTATGACAACAAGAAACAAATGACATTATTGATGAAACCTGAATTTTGTCGTTTGAATAGTCAAATTTAATACTCCCTCCGTCCCAAAATAAGTGTTCAGTTTGACTTTTCAGAGTCAAACTGGTTCAACTTTTACCTTTAATATTTTTCTTTGTGTTACATAATACTTAATGAAAAATTATACCAATGAAAAATACACTTAAAACTCAATCCATTCATATATTTTGCTTCAAGTATTATATAACACCCGCAAAAATAGATAAGGTCAAAGTTGAACCAGTTTGACTCTGAAAAGTCAAACTGGACACTTATTTTTGGACGGAGGGAGTAATAGTGTGGTTTACATGTATTATTTGAGCTATATTATCCTACATTATCCTCCTACATATCCTCCTACACACACAATAATATTTTATATTTTTTTCTCCACTAATTATCTCTCCGCATCCAAACCGTTCACTCTGACACTTGTCAGGATCCTGTAAGTAGGAATAAAAGTAGGAGGAACTAGTAGGAGGAAATAGAATTTCTCATATTATTTGTACTAGTGCATCTAAACACTTTAACAGGACATTAGGTGCTAAAAAGTTGATATATGTTAAGAGCTATGATACATAGGCCTAATAAATGGACATAAAGATAGACCTAATGCATAAAATGGCTTGTACAATGCATCATTGTACAAATCATTTATACATTAGGTCTATTATTAGGTCCACTTATTAGGTCCACTTATCATTTCCCATATGTTAAATCAAACCGGTAAACAATCGGATGGCTATCCATAATGACATAATGCGGTAAACATTCCTGATCCAATCAACAGTTGTACTTGTGACTACGTGGGTACCTACGATCGGAGGCGGAGACAGGAGGGAGCTAAGGATGGGCACATGCCCTTTTAGCGAAAAAAATTGTAGTATAATTTTTTTAAAATATAAGGCTATTTTTGTAATTTGCTCTCCTAACGAACTATTTGTAATTTAGTTTCTAAAAATTATCAAAGTTTGCTTCTCAACATTAACTTTCTAACTCCGACCCTGCCTACGGTTAAACCGTGAACCTTGTCACAATCCATGACTAACTGAGCTACGTGCAAAAGAGTAACCGTTTATAATGTTCAAGTTTTTTCATATAATAGCACTCTTTTTACGCCAATTCAGTGTGCGGCTTATCATGGGGCTTGTGGTCTAGTGGTAAAGGCTTAAGTAGTTAAGCGAGCCCAAGTGAGAGTAGTACCGGTTTGGGTGACCGACCGGGAAGTCCTCACTTGGGAACCACAAGCTCTAATGATATCAGGCGAATCGGGAATAGGAGTGGGGTTATCCCCTAAGGAGAGGCTCGCGGTTGGTATCTCTGCCCGAGGATGCGACACTGACTCGAGCCAACAACTAACAACTAACAACTAACCCGCCGTTCAAAAAAAAAAANGATTGTTAATATTACAATCATTGTTGAGCGGAAAATAAACATGTATAGTTTACTGGTTTTATTATGTCAATTGATTAATTGAACAAATGAAATTAAGTTTATGCAACGAAAAACTAGTCACTAAAATTTCAAACCTTTGTGTTGAAAGTGATGTGTCCACCAGGGGTGAGCAAAATGGACCGAACCTATTTCGGTCTAGTCTTTGGTCCACACTTTATTTCATGTTCGATCTTTGGTCTGGTCTGGTCCGGTCTTAATTTTTTCAAAAAAGATCTTCAATTACACGTTCAACTATGAAGCATTGTTTACGTTTAGTTATCAACTTGGCATAGGCCATAGAGCAAGAAAACTTCCCTAGCTTGTTATAAGTAACGGGGTATTTTGTTCTTTAACAATAGGGTTAATGGCATTTAATAGGAACAAACTTTCTCAAATATTTACATATAAATTATGAACCTAATAAAATACCATAATACTCATCAAAGTTTCAAATTTTAGCTCGATATCATACTTTTGCATACGTAGCATGACCGGCAACCGGCTACATCGATTAAATTGCATACGTAGATTTCTTTTATTTAATTTTTAAGTTAATTACTTGAAGTTAGCTGTGTCAAAATGCCCATCAAACTTTGTCAAATGTTTCAAAATACCCAGCAAACTTTGTCAGATGTTCACTTATCAGACGTTGATCTAATCTGACATGGATCGTAACAGTACAAATATATGATGTGTCATGTACATTTGTCGGTGACGTAGATTTTGAAGGTAAAAAAACGAGTTTTTTTTTTGTTGATATCAACACAAAATGATGACGTATAGTCTACACCGGGTCACGAACCCGATTAGTAAACAATACTAACACTTAAGCCCACCACGAGCGGGCCGCGATAACAGTCACTGGACTACCAGTTAGAGGGTTTGGGCCTACAAGGTCCAAGCCCAAACTTATTAATAGAATGGATACGTGATATCTTCTAAATAAAGAAGATATACATCCGATATCGGCGACATGCGCGAAAGAGGTGAGTGACACGAACCTTATCGGTTGCGTCGTGTGTATAAATAGGGCGATTATAGACATCGGTCCAAGGGACGACATTTACAACCCTAACTCTTCACCAACTCTAAAACACGATTACTTACTCTCACCGGGCGCCGGAGGATAAATCGGGGGATAACAATCCGTCCTCGATAGACCTAACGGTTGTCTGTTGGATTCTTAGTGCGCAGGGTCTCAAGCAATTATCAATTCAATGTGATACGAATGAAAGAGAACCCAAACCAAGAGAAACAGCCCAACATAGCGATCTTAATAGTGTGTAAACAAGGAC
>LBNU01021459.1:12779-25946 GCA_014162995.1 Artemisia annua | reverse complement strand
TCCCATTTGTCTACTTTCAGAGGCTGAATCGACAAAATCCTGGTTATGGCACCAACGCATGTCACATCTCAACTTCCGAACTATGACTGGTCTTGCTCGCCATAAACTAGTTGACGGTCTTCCAAGGTTCCGATATGCAAAAGATCACCTATGTCCCGCTTGTGAACAAGGAAAGAGCAAACGTGCACACCTCACCACCAAACCAGAACCGAGCACTGATCATGTTCTTCAACTTCTTCATATGGATTTATGTGGACCAATGCGAGTACAAATTATTAATGGGAAATGATACATACTTGTGATAGTCGATGACTTCTCCAAATGGACTTAGGTCTACTTTCTTCGAAGCAAAGATCAAGCTCCATCAATGATAATTACCTTTCTCATGAAAATTCAGGTTCAACTTCGCAACACAGTAAGAATTGTAAGAACAGATAATGGAACTGAATTCAAGAATCAAACTCTTCGTGCATATTTTGAGAAAGTTGGAATTGAACATCAAACATCAATTGCAAGGACTCCCGAACAAAATGGAGTGGTCGAAAGACGCAACAGGACATTAGTGGAAGCCGCACGAACGATGCTCATTAATGCTCAATTACTAGATTATCTTTGGGCAGAAGCCGTCTCTACCGCATGTTACACCCAAAATCGTTGTATGATCAATAAACGTCACAAAGTCACACCATATAAAATTGTTCACAAATGAAAGCCCAACATACAACACTTTCATGTATTTGGATCTCTTTGTTATCCGAATAATGATCGTGATGATCTTGGAAAGCTTAAGACAAAGGCTGACATCGGTATCTTCATTGGATATTGTAAAAACTCCAAAGGTTTTAGAATCTACAACCGTCGTACTAGAGAGATTCAGGAGACTATCCATGCTAATTTTGATGAACTCACAGAAATGGCTTCTGAGCAAAACAGCTTAGGACCCGCAACCAACCGTCTAAACTTTCCAGATTCTTCAGCTGAACCGTTGTCACTAACTTGTCGAGAATTGGAAACATTTTTTTCTCCCTTGTTCGATGATTCACTTGAAACACGTGCACCCGATGTATCCACTAGTTCCGCTGCTCAACCTGATAATATTCAAGAACCTGATACAACGGTTACTACAACTACAATAGTAACACCCGATGCACTCCCGACTGAATCACCAACAATAGAAGAACAAACCGCTTCCAACACCGACAACCCAACTGAAGATCTGAACCAACAACAAGTACCCGAACCTGCAAATTATGATCCAAATGCGTTCTTCAATCCGTTTGCACCGACTCCGAACCTTTCTGACATTGCTGAGTCATCAACACGCAATTTGGAACCAACTAATATGCAGCATTTTCATAACCCTCACCCTTCAACACATCATTGGACTCGTGACCATCCAATTGTCAACATTATTGGTCATCCAACAGCTCCAGTTATGACTAGACAAAAAGTTCATTCCGATGCCGAACATTGCATTTATGCGCTAACAGTTTGTCATGAAGAACCGAAAAATATTAAAGAAGCTCTCACTTACGACAACTGGATTGAATCAATGCAAGAGGAATTCAACCAATTCAAACATCTTGAAGTTTGGGAATTAGTTGAATGACCGGATGGATTTTATGTCATTGGGCTAAAATGGATTTGGAAAAACAAGTTGGACGCAGAAGGCAATGTTATTCGCAACAAATCATGTTTGGTAGCTAAAGGATATACTCAAGAGGAAGGCATTGACTTTGAGGAATCTTTTGCACCAGTGGCTAGACTCGAAGCTGTTCGAATATTCTTAGCATACGCTGCTCACACAAACATGGTCGTTTTTCAAATGGATGTGAAAACTGCATTTCTGAACGGTCAACTACGTGAGGAGGTATACGTTAGTCAGCCAGAGGGATTTGTCGACCCAGAGCACCCAAATCATGTCTACCGACTTAAGAAGGCTCTCTATGGTCTCAAACAAGCCCCCAGGGCGTGGTATGATAAACTTACTGCTTTCTTGCTTGCTAATTCTTTTACAAAAGGTTTACTAGATCCAACTTTGTTTATTCAAAAACACGGGGAAGATGTTTTAATTGTGCAAAAATACGTCGATGACATTATTTTTGGCTCTACAAACAAAAAGTACTCAAACGCTTTTGCCAGCTTAATGAAACAAAATTTTGAAATGTCTATGATGGGTGAACTTACGTTCTTTTTGGGACTACAAGTTCATCAATCTCCCCGTGGAATTTTCCTAAATCAGTCCAAATACGCTCTTGAGATAATTAAGAAACATGGAATGACCAGTTGTGATACTTACAATACTCCTATGGCTAACACAACTAAGTTAGATTCGGATCCAAATGGGAAACCAGTTGACCCCACAAAGTACCGAAGTATTATTGGGTCACTGATGTATCTCACCGCTAGTAGACCGGATATTATATTTGCTGTATTTATGTGCTCTCGCTATCAGTCCAGTCCAACTGAACGTCACCTCAATGAGGCAAAGAGAATCCTTCGATACGTAAAGGGAACCATTAATTTGGGGATTTGGTATCCGAAGGATTCCGGTTTTGAACTAATAGCTTTTTCAGACGCTAATCATGCAGGGTGTATGGATACACGCAAAAGTACTTCTGGTGGTTTGCAGTTTCTAGGAGATAAACTCGTGTCTTGGCAATCAAAGAAGCAGGATTGCACATCACTATCATCAACAGAAGCTGAATATGTTGCCATGTCTGCCTGTTGTGCACAAGTCATTTGGATGCGTACACAACTAATGGGCTACGGTTACTTATTCAACAAGATTCCGATGTACTGTGACTCAAAAAGTGCGATAGCGATCTCGTGCAACACGGTTCTGCATTCAAAGTCTAAGCACATTGATCTCCGTTATCACTTCATCAAGGAGCATGTTGAAAAGGGTACAATTAAGTTATATTTTGTGGGTACAGAATACCAACTGGCAGACTTGTTCACAAAACCACTACCCCCGGGAAGGTTTACTGAGCTAGTTCACCGGATTGGTATGCGGTGTTTGACTCCGGATGATCTTAAATCTTTTCTTGAAAATAATTAACCGAGTCAAATACCAAAAACTATCTTTGTAAATATTTATCAAAAACAAAATACAAAATCAAAAAACCTTCATAAAATTCCAAAAAGATGTTTTATTTTATTTTATTTTATTTTGTCTTGTTTTTCATATGCATGTACACCATCTTCGTCAACACCTTGGTTTATCAAAAATTTCAAAATTTTCACACCAAGTGTTGAGGGGGAGAAAATGTTCTTCAAAATTTCAAAATCTTGTGCAAACATGTGTACTTGCATATTTCTTTATTGTTATGATGTTTCTTTGCAATGGTGGAACGTCAAAGGTTATCTCGTATCATTTCTTTTTTCACTTTTACTTCTTTGTGTGCCTAATATGCATTTACCATTAACTGTCGTTACCTTTACCGTTAAATTATTTCATTAGGACATGTTATATGGTTTTGCATGAAGTTTAGGGACTAAACTTGCCAAGTTGTTATAAAGTTTTCAAAAACTAAACAAAACAAACCCCCCCCCCCCCCGTTTTTTCCTTCACAAATTCAAAATCTAAAAACAAACACACCCTTTGATATCACACGGCTAAAATTCGATCTATCAATCCGTGTTCTTGATCATAAAACCGTAAGTAAATTCACGTTCTTTAGCTTATTCTAAGAAATGGTTTTCATAAAATTAGATTATGGATGGCTAGAATTTACGTAATTTAGATTTGAAGAACTAGGGTTCTCGATAATTTAGTTCCTCGCGTATAATTGTGTTTTAGGTTTAGATATCATTGGGATTTTGTCTCTAAACGTCATATAATCATGTCCTTGTTATCTAATCATAACAGTTTTCACGTAGGAATTGATTTCAAAAACTAGGGTTTATGTCGAATTGGGTCTCTGTGAATGTGTGATGTTTTTGTGGATATTATTAGTGGGATTTGCTTGTTTATGCGTCTATTACTTATCTATGCTTGTTAATTGTTCCAATTCATCAGTAAACAAGATCTAGATAATTAGGGTTCATGTACAATTTGGGGCTTTTCATTTGTGTGTTTATGAGTCTAATTAAACTGGTAGAATGTGTTCTAATATGTGTTAATTGATGTAATTGAGTGGTTTCACTACATGATTTCTCGTTAATAAAGTTCTAGATAATTTGAGGTCTCGTTACTTTTCGAAATCTTTTGTATGATGCCTAATTGTGATTCTAACTGATGATTGTCATTCAATATACAGGTCTCATTCAAAAAGATCAAAGATTTCACAGATATATGTACGACTTCATGATTTCGAAAAATTCTTGTATAAGAATTTTTTCGAGAAAAACTTTCGAGAAACATTTTCGAAATCTTTCTCAAAAGAGTTATCGAGATCTTTTGTAAAGTTTTCGAAATCTTCTCATAACAGTAGTTATCGAGAAAATTAAGAAAACTTTCGAAATCTCTCTATTAAATTTTTCGAGAAATATTTTTCGAAATCTTTTAAAATTATCGAGATCTTTTTTATCCATAAGTTTCGAGATCTTTTTCATGTCAAATGTTTCGAGATCCTTTTCCAGGCCATGTTTCGAGAAACTCAGCTAAAGAGTTTTCGAGAACTTTTGATCAGCAAACTTTTCGAGATCTTTTCTTAGGAAAATTTTCAAGATCTTTCTTGGACTAAAGTTCTCGAGATATTCATTAGTGATAGTTTTAGAGAACATCGTTTGTAATAATTTCGAGATCATGTGTAACTTATTTTTGAAAATTCAAGTGATTGTAACCTTACAAAAACTTGTGTATTGAATGAACTCTCATAAATATGTATTGTGACTATGTTATTTAACTTGTGATTGAATTGTGTTATTTATCATGTTACCAAAAGACTTATGTGCATTAAATGTTAAATTATATAAGTCTCATGTTAAACAACAACACCATCATTAGTCACATATTAATTAACTGGAACATGATTGCAACATATATATCTTTGAATATCAAACTTGAACTCAGACTAATAACTAACGTATCTGGATGTTTGATTTCATGACATGACTCTTTCAGAACACAAATGGCTCAACAATCTGAATCAGTTCCACAACAACAGAACCTCCCACTACTTGCACTTGGTGAAGTCCTCCCTGCTGAATACAATGTAGGCATAGATCAGAACAATCTTCGCATCGACTTCAACAAACTTAGTATACCTGATGACACATGCAAGATTGTCAAGAACATTCTTCTGGCTCATCCATGCAAGCCTTTGCTCACCAAATCCACATCTGTACCAATCTTCTACATCCATCAGTTCTGGCACACTGCTAAGGCCAATTTGGACGACAAATCCTTTACCGTCATGCTGGACCGTCAACAATACACCATTGATTATGACACTCTTCGTGAAGCTCTCATGTTACCAACTTACAACGAATATCATCCGATGCTGACTGAACTGGAAATCCTTGACTACTTCATTGATCTTGGATACGATATTCCTGATAATGAATCACTCACACTTCTCTCAAAATTCAATGTCAAATATCTGCCGCAACCATGGAGAACTTTCTACATGCTGATTGTCAGATCCATCTCAGGAAGAAGGAGTGGTCATGAGCATCCAAGGGTAGAACACATGCAAGTATTCTGGGGAATGATGACCATGACACCGATTAACTTTGCTGCACCAATAATGAGCGACATGCTCCATCACATTCATACTGATCGTGACAGGACCGTGATCCCGTTCATTAGGTTCACCAAACTACTCATAGCATACTTCTGTGAGAAAACCCCTGACTTCATCAAGAGGATGCACGACAGGACAGAACCGAAAGACATATTCAATGAAGACCCAAAGATTTCCTTTGTCAAGTCCATCAGGTTCATTCCAAGAACCAAAGGCATGAGAATCCCAGATCATTTCTTGGATGACGAAATCAGAAAAACTCAGAACTTCAAAATCTATGATAAAGCATTCAAGGCTGGGAGAGTTGGCTTCAATGAGAAAGAAGATGAACCAGCAACTATTGTCCGAACCCGAAGCAAGAGGGGTGGCAAGTCCGGTAGCACGAGCAGTACTACAACCTCCCAACAACCAAAGCCTGCTCAAAAGCCACCCACCAGACCAAGAAGGAAAGCTGCACCTAAGCAGATTCCTCAGGATGAACCGTCAGCTTCATCATCTGAAACGGAAACCGACTCTGAGTTCGGCTCCGAATCTGATGACGAAGCAGACTATGTAAGAAGGTCAAAGGCTCCAGATGACCAAGAAGAACAACTTGATGAAGAAGAAGAGTTTCCAGGGCTTGAACTGACTAAACAATTAAGCAAGGAAACTGCTGAGCAAGAACAAAGAAAAGGCACGGGAATTACCATCAATGAACCAAGTGATGCTGCTCGTGATGAAGAAGCAGAAGATGAACCTACTGCAGAGCCACTGGTTGACAAACGTAAACTGAAGAGTATCATTGTCGACACCAGGGCTGAAAAGAAGCAGGAAGAGAAAGAATTCAGGGCAGCTGTACTACTCAATCTCCAACATCCACAACCTCATCAAACACCGACAAATCTTCCAGGACATGAGGCTGGCTCAAGTAGCACTATAGTTCCTCAGACCGAAAACGAACAACGTGACACTGAAGGGAACATCGTCATGGAAGAAGCTACAGAGGAAGAGCAAGAGCAGACAGAGTACATCACACCCGAATTCATTGCTAAAGTTCAGAGAGACGAGGAAATCAAGAGGAAAGCTAAGGAAGAGACGGATAGACTGCTTCGTGGACTCGATCAAGACGAAGACCTCATTGACACTGATCAATATATCAACAGTCCTCCGCACTCATCTTCAAAGAATCCCCCGACTCCAAAAGAAACACCTCCAAGGGATCCCTCACCTCCTCCATCAGAACCCGAGCACAAGTCATCTTCATCATCATCATCACATCATTCACCACCACAACCAGCAAAGAAAAGACCCAAAGACAAATCAGACAAGAAGAAGAAGGGAGGCAAAGCAGCTTTGACAGCATCAAAAGCGGATCAAGAAAGCTCTTGATTTAGCAAAGAAGAAAAAGAAGGAGACACAACAGCCAACTGGAGATCTACATGACCAAGTACAACTGCTCTCACAACAGGTCAAAACTTTGACTTCACAAGTCAAAGATCTTCAGGATGCGAGTGAACTTGTCAACAAAGCTCTACATGCCGACATGGACGGGATGATCAAAGAGTACACTACTGAATAACTCAACGACAATCTCGCTGCTATAACTGAACCGGTTGTGTCTGCGCTTATTGAGCCGATTCGATCTAAGTTGAATACCAGGATCAAGCACAACATTGAAAGAATGCTTGAGTCAACTCTATTTTACCTTCGCACTAACAGGGATCCTCCACCACCGGAAGATCTATCTACTGAACAACTACAAACACTGTTAGCTGTCAAGCTTAGAAACAAGGAGGATAAGACACCTGAAGAATCCACGATGTTCGAGGCACTTCAAGCCATTGCCTCAAAAGAATCTTGCAAGGAAGCTCCCGGTAAACACAAACGACAAAGAAAAGATGATGATCCTGACTCAGATCCGAAAAGCAAGAAGTCAAAGAAGTCAGAAGCACCATCTTCATCACAGCAGCCCCACAAGACTTCTAAGGCTCCTCCTTCCAAACAAAGAGCTCCTGCATCCAGCTCCGGACCTACACAATCAGAGGCAGCATTCATACTTCAACCGTTTGATACTCAGGAAGAACCAGAAACAGCAATACCCGAATCAGAAATTCCTGAATTTCAAAGCGGTCCATCGTCTCCAAAAGAGAAGAACACGTCATCAAAGTCAAAGAAGCAGAAGAAAAAGACTCCTCAATTCTCATGGCTAAATGTGGACGAAGCCCGTGACGCTGATTGGCTAACAACAATGATCAAAGCACAACCACCGCTTGAGACCGATGAACCATTACCGGGTAATACTTTGCAGATGACTCAGAGTATTATGTCAGGTTTACAAGTTGAAAGGTTGTCGAAGACTGAACTGAAGCGGATTAATCGTGAAGCAATGGACTTTCTCAAGAAGAGATCAGGGAACAAGGTGGAACTCGATTACCACATGGAGAACATAGCCTGTGCTTTATCTGGCTCGTTCGACTGGCTTAACCCTGAATCGAATGTCGATACTGAAATGAAGAAACCTTACTTCACAGACTGGACAAAACCTCTACCTCTACTTGGGTTTCCTGAAAAACCTAAGATCCCCTACCGACGCTTCTTCAACAATGACTACAAAAACCTAAGATCCCCTACCGACGCTTCTTCAACAATGACTACCAATACCTTCAGCATGCACACGAGACCTCCAAAGAACGATATGCATCCTCACTCATACTTTCAATTCCTGTCGCCCGCTATGAATTACCAGACATTGAATAGCACGCACCAATCTACTGCAAAACAATTGTCCAATACAACAGGGATGCTCTTCTAGGTATTCAACACTGGCCGGAAAAAAAAAAGCTTGGCTACACTCATCGACTACATCTCAAGTCCAGTGAGAATGTGAAGCAACCGCTTCATATCGTTGCCATACTGGAGATCGTGAAAGAGAAGAAATTCAACTATGCCTTCATGAAAGAAATAATCGTCAAGAGAACAGACGAGAAGAAGTACAAGTTTTGTGAAGCAGACTTCCCAGATTTAAACCTGAACGACATTAAAGATATGTATCTACTGAAAGTTCAAGGAAAGCTGCTCAACTTTGAACAAGACACACAGTACAACTTCATCGCATCTCTCCTACTTCACATCAGATGATTAATTGTTCAAGAAAGAGTGGAAGATCTTCAGCTGGGAGTAGAAAGTTATCAGAACACCATCAACCTTACTGCACCACAACTCCTGATTTCTTAAATCACCGGGATGTCACAATACTCTCTCGTACAACAACCGGCATTTGGAGTCATCTACCTCAACAGCAAGAATTTGCTTCGTTTCATGAGGTTCGATGAGATTCTGAAGTTTTTTGATGTCACACTTCAACGAGTTCGTAATGGGTTAGCAGAAAGATTGGAGGATGAAAAGAAGAGGCTGAAAGAAGGAAGAGCAACGATGTGGAAAGCTAATGGACGCAGAATGATCAGAAACTTTGTCCATACGATTGAAGAAAGGCTATATCGACGACAACAGATCAGAAGGTTGGAAAGCTATATCGGTGTTCGACCATCATTTCCGGTCTTGAAATTTCGCCGACCTGATCCAAAGTTCACAGTCTTTGATGCTTAGCTCAGCTCCCATACTTCTGGTACAAAAATTTCAATATGTTTATAATATTGTTTGATTTGTAATTACTAAGGCTTGTGCACACATAACAGTGTACAACCCGCACTTTGTAATGAAAGGACCTTGTGGTACGCTTCAGTGCCACAATCCTAATATAAGGAGCGAAAGCTTCTTACTTTTGAGTAGATTTAATCAAACCTTTCAATATTTTTCAAATCTGCTCAAAAGACAAGTATTACACCTCAATAAGTAATCACTTGTTGAGGGGGAGTACTTGAAACAAAACATCGTTCTTAAATCTTCAAATCTTGTTGATCTTTTCCCATAAAAAAGGCATATTTTAATCAAAATCATTTACAAAAACAACATTTGATATGCTATTTTTTAGGCGGAGAAAAAGAAAGTGATTAAAATATGATGTCAAAAAGTCTTATCTCGTACGAGCTCGACTCAGAATTGACCCACGAATTGACGAAACAACAACTGTTTAAATTCGAAACGATTTATCCAATTAGAAAGTACCGTTTCGAGAAACTCTTTCTAGTTGTTTACTTTGACGGGTCTAACTTCCTTTTAGGAATGTTAACAACATCAAGCTAGTTATTAGGGCTAGCTATCACCTAAAAGCTGATAATGCATCCCTTTAACTAAGCAACGTAAACGTGTCCCTCGGGTACATGACTATTAAGAGTGGATCAATTCAAAAAGTGCCAACTCTTTCCGCATATGCAAATTTCTGAAAATAATCATGAGCATATGTTGAGGGGGAGTATTTCATATAAAATCCCAAAACCTCAAAGTGTTAACAAAAGTTTTCACTCTTACACACTTTGAGAGATTTTCAATAATTTGGTTCAAAGGCATCAATAGGATAGTTATGGAGTTACAAGGTGACTAAGGATAGGAAAAACCATCCTATGATCCGCTTAACCGGAGGGATCTACCCAAGGACATCACCAATTGTTAGCAATTAGAAGTCCTTAGGTATGATATAACAAAAGGAGAAAAGAATGAAAGGAGAAAGAAGGGGTTGAAGAATTAAAAAGAAAATGAATGAAAAGGGTGAAAAGAAATAGCCCTCCATTTTATCAACCTTAGGTCAGACACCGGGTTCAATTCATATGCTACTGGTCGTTGCTAAGGCGACTGATGCGCGTGGATTGCAACACGCACTACGTTTTACCTCTCGAGGGATCTCGAGAAGCTTGCAATCCCCACCAGGCAGTGTACCTGACCGATGTAGTATAGTGTAGTGGCAAGTACCGGGGGATTGATCGTTCTCTCGCAGGGAATAGTGTTCGTTAGGCTAAAGGCTACTCTAATCTAGGTCTAAGGGTGGAGGAAGATTCTTTTTGTATTTTTATATTTTATGAAAGCAGTAAAATCTCTGGTTTTGGAGGATAGGGCGGAATTAGTTGCTAGTCAACTAACCCAAGTTATCTACTTCTAAGCTACTTATATTTTTGTATTTTTTTGGTTTTGAGAAAATCAGTGGTGGAGAATAGTGTTTACTTAGATTTCATTACTCCCTAACTATCTTTTACCATGTAATTAGTATGTTGAGTTTGCGTGGATGACGGGTGTATTCCTAACAAGTCGTAGGGAGTGCGTTCAATTCCCTAACTCTATAAGTTCCTACCTCACTCTATGACGATACGTCAAGCATCCTATCATGAGCTCACCGATAGCAACCTATGCATGAAATACTACCTTAAAATCGATAACGCACATACGATTCACGTTTCTAAAGACGTTCAAGCTTGTTACCGTATAGGAGATTAGCCAGTTTTCTCTAGTCTAACGTAGATGAAACATTCACCCAAATACAATCACAACATACACATCACATGATAATCAATAGTTAGGTTTCATTAGATCTAAGCAAACACAAAGTAAATTAGCCTAGCATGTTGAAAGAAAGACAAGCACAAGCATAAATCACACAACACATAGACATATTGTATGAATAAAGACTTATCTTGGATTAAACATGCAAGTTAGAGGGGTTAGGATACCCTCTAAGGTCTGTAATACACGTACTAGGGTTTAACCCTAAAGTTCTCCACTCCAAAATTCGTCTAAAGTTCCACTAGGTTCTCTAAAATAAAGAAAAATCGTTCTATATATATAGAAAACGCGGGCTGACGGCGTCAGCCCAATAGGTGACGTCGTCAGCTCGGCGATTAGGGTTTCCTGACGGCCTTGATTGACGTGGTCATAATTGCTGGTTCCAGATCTGACGGCCTTGGTTGACGGCGTCACCAATTTGCACTACGAACTCTCTGGCCCGTCACGAGTATTTTTCCAATTCTGGACTTCACTTGTTCCTGACGGCGTCACCTTGTAGAGTGTGACGGCGTCACCTTCTGTAATCTTCAAGGTCTTTTGAGTTTTTGTTGTTTTCCGCACTTTTTCACTCCGAAAACGCCCGAAAATGCTTCTTTTGTGATTTTCCCTTCAAAAGTACCTAAAATGAGAAAAGAAACGACTTTGGGTGAAATCCAAACCAAAAACATACGAATTAGGACTCAAACCGACCCCTAAAAACGTAACATTTTTCGTCTCATCAAATACCCTTACACTTGAGATTTGCTTGTCCTCAAGCAAATGCGCTTTTATTCCCAATTGAAAAACAAGTTAGAGGTCATTTAATGCGAACTTAAAAGTAATTACAAGATTTAGTCGTTCCGCTTTACTCAAAATAAGCACGGAGAAAATATACTAGCACCTCTCATGTAGTGTTTGGATACTCACATCTCTCGGTTGATAATATGTAGATATAATGTAAAGGAAATGGACAATATCACTCACTACCTGTCATAATAAATAGATTACCATAGGCTTGAGAGAGGATCAAAACCTTCTCCACTAAGGCGTAAGCACCTAGGATAACTATCAAAGAGGGCTTTACAAAAGGGTTATAACGGGAGGTTTAGGGATATGGAAAAACACGGTTTGGTTGGATAAGGGATAGTTTACTGGTGGCTAGTCAATCATCTTATTTAGTTACATATACAAGTGGCGTTGCCAAGCCAAGACTAGACTCAATCTTAAACTATCAAAAACAAAACAAAACAAAACTAAGAAATAAAAGATAGGTGTGGATGGTAGTCCGTATGTTTTTTTTTTTTTTTTTTTTTTTTTTTTTTTTTTTTGCATACCTTTTTACCCTACCATCCAAAATAATACATCAATGGGGATTAAGCTTTCCCCTTACACTTGAACTTTTACATACTTTACATTTACTATTCTACGACTCGAATTGAAATAATTAAAACACTTGGAGTACTTTTGAAAATGTTTAGCACATATGGGGGTAATAAATGATGTTCTTCCCCATTGCTCCATAACACTAGTACTTTACCCATGAGTCCCAATCATCCCAAAACAATATGTACAAGATATGACTCGACTTAGCAACAACGTAACTAATTAGATAATTGACAAGGGTTTAACAAATAACAATAATGCACTAAAGGTGAGTGCATACAAGGTAGGCTAAGGCGATTGGGTTGCACATTTGGGGTGGATTGTAAACAAATTCTTCCTTTAAGTAAGATGCTTAAAGTTAGAAACGAAAGGGATAGGCTCTGAGGGGTGTACTAGGGGTATCGTGTACCAAAGATGGGTACATCGCAAAGGTGTGGGGGAATTACTTGACCAATGTAGCCAATGTAATTATAATACAGGTTTAAAACATGGGTTATCCTAATGCCTCTTATCATGTAGTTAATCCTAATCTACATGAATGTAGTCTCACTTGTGGACTCGGAATGGTCACTAACGCAAGTTCTAGAATCTAAGTATTACCGGTACACACATGGGCACTAAAGTTGAGTGCTTCTCTTCCTACCAATTCTAGGGGTGAACCTCACATATTTGGGTGGAAAATTTT
>LBNU01021458.1:6225-18389 GCA_014162995.1 Artemisia annua | reverse complement strand
AAAATCCGAGTATCTCTTGGGAATACTCTTCAGAAAGTTTATCAACTTCATCAATGATATCGATTTTGCTTATGCTCATTGGTTCATCGGTGGAAGAATATCTTGCTGTTTGATCCAAATTAAACGTAACGGCTTCGTGACCATCTCGCAATGTAATTTCTTCATCGTACACATCAATCAAAGCACGGCCCGTCTTTAGGAAACCTCGTCCTAGAATGAGAGGAACCCTTGGATCAGGATCGAAATCGACAACAACAAAATCAGCCGGAAAGTGAAATTTTCCCACATTGACGATGACATCTTCGGCTATGCCTTTAGGACAAGAGGTGGAACGGTCGGCAAGCTCGAGTGTCATGCGTGTCGGAGTCAAAGGGGGTAACGACAACTTTTGCCAGACGGAAAACGGCATAAGGCTAATGCTAGCACCTAAATTGGCTAAGGCGAAACATTGAACCATTCCGGGAAAATTGCATGGAATTAAGAACTTGCCGGGGTCTTCAAGCTTTTCGGGAAGCTTTTTAAGGAGCACTACCGAGCAATTCGCATTCAAAGGTGTAGTTGACATTTCATACAATTTATCCTTATTATTCAACAAGTTTTTAAGCATTGATGAAAACTTAAGTTTCGGTCCTTCCTTGGTGAATAGGAATTCTCGTATCCGTTGTCACCTCGGTTGCACGGTCCACTATCTTTGAAGGAGGAGTATACGAGGTAGTTGGAACCGTTGGCTCTTTGTAAGAAACGCCACTGCGTGTTGTGATCGCCTTGACATCGCCCCTCGGGTTAGCGATCGTGTTGCTAGGTAAAGAAGTGGTACCCGAACCCGAGGGTCGATCATTTAAACGCTTGTTTAATTCAGCCATTTGATTAATCAACATATGATTCATTTCCTCTTGTTTTTTAATTTGTGCCTGCTGACTTTGCAAAATGGTTTGGTTGTAGGTTTGCTGGTTTTGATTTTGACGAAGTAATTCTACCAACAACTCGTTTTTACGACAAACCGGAAAAATAATCATTTTCAAAACAAAGTTTACAAAAATAGATTTCCACACTCTTTATAAACATAACTCATAAAAACGACCTCCTCGTAACTTACTAACGCTCAAACACTTGAACGCAAACTTGTTACGCAAAACCTCGAAACACCAAAACTACACAAGTCATTTCTACACCACAAAGGCGATCAAAATGAACTTATCCCAACATCAACATTACTCAACAAACAACAATAACACCACACAAAGGGATTTAGTGCCAACACACACTCATATCGTACCTATATCACACATATATAATACTTATCTCACACATATGTTGGCTTACTTTGATTTTGCTAATTGTAGCATGTTGTACTAATTTGTTTTTATGCATTATGGTTTTGGGAGGGTGTCCCTCTATCTGCTTTACTTTGCTTTCTTATTTGTGAGTTGGGGTAGAAATGAACCGAGCCGCTCATGAAAAGCTCGGGATCGAATCGGTAAAAAGCTCGAACGAGCTGAGCCTAAACGAGCTCAAGCCCGAGTTTAAGCCTAAGTTTGGGCTCGTTTAATAATCGAGCTCAAGCCTAAGCTTTATATATAAAGCTCGATTAGGCTCGTGAGCCTAAATGAGCCCTAAAATATATTCGTATATATATTTTCTATAATATAACCATGTATAAACGAGCTTAAAAAAATAAATGAGCTCGAGCTTAGTGTAATTAACGAGCTTTCGAGCTTTATTTCATTCAGCATGTTATATAAGTTAGTCGAGCCCGAGCCAAGCTCGAGCTCAAAATATAAGGATCGAAACGATTTCGAGCTCGAGCTCGAGCTTTATATATATAAACGAGCCGAGCTCGAGCTCTGGCAGACTCGGGCTCGACTCGTTTCCACCCCTATGTGTGAGGATGAAACTAGGGGTGTAATCGAGCCTAGCCAAGCCCGAGCTCAACAAGGCTCGAGCTCGGCTCGAAAAATAAAAGGTTGGCTCGAGCTCGGCTCGATTGCTCGTCAAGCTTTAACCATCCAAGCTTGAGTTTGGCTCGAGTAAGATTCGAGCAAAGCTCGAGCTTAGCCTGAAAATCTCGAAATTATATATATGAAAAGCTCGAATCTGTGCCAACTGTATTTGTAGCTGAACCGAGCTCGAACAAAATAACATATACACCATTCCGTGTCAAAACAAATTGCAAATTGCGGCTGCCACAAAAAAATATATAGTCTTCACACATAACTGTACATGATCTCGAATCACNATTAACTAAAGTAAATTAAACTAAGTTAAAGTATTTTTAGAAAATTTGACGGAGTAACGTTTAGAAAATAACTAAAATAAACTTCACTCGATAAACGATGAAGTATATAAAAGCCTAACCCGGCTTAATAAACAAATTAGACTTGAACTCAAAATGAATTAAACTTGACACTAAAAGACCTATACTCGCAAACAAAAAGATATAACTCGCAAGAACTATTAAATGATACTCGCAACTAAAAGATGATACTCGCTAAAACTCTAAACCATACTCGCAAAAGACTCAAAGACAAAAGACTCCTACTCGCAACTACCCTATGATACTCGCTAAAACAGAAAAGTACCATACTCGCTAAACCCAATAAATTCATACTCGCAAGACACCAAAAATCCCATACTCGCAAATCTATTTTTGATACTCGCAAAGAAAGGGTTGCCAAGGAGGATACTCGCAACAGAAATTGCTTACTCGCAATGAAGATGATACTCGCAAGATTAAACAACCATACTCGCAAATACCTAAATAACCATACTCGCAAATCTTAGACAAAACCCATACTTGCAGAACCCTAAAATATACTCGCTATTTTGAGTTTTAAAGGAAAATGAAATATTTTTACGTAAGAACTTTATGGAAACTTATTAGAAACTTATTTGGACTCATTAATAAGCAAAACCAATACTCAAAATAAGCTATAGAAGCTCAACGAATTCAAAATAAGCTAAACATATTTCTAGGGCTTGTAACTAAAAAGCTAGTTTTAACGCAAATGGAAGATTGAAAAGCTAAAAGAAACGATTTGAAAAGTTGATAATAAGCTAAAGGAAAACGTAAAATAAGCTTTTACAAGCTAACAAAACCCAAATAAGCTCAATTCATAATCATTAGGCACGAAAATCTCTTTTCATGCAAAGGTGGTGCAAGACTTATATAAGCTTATTGTGGATCAAGATAGAAGTAAAGAAGCTTGAATAAGATGAAAAGCAATAAAAGAAAGATTGCAATAAGCTAAGAAATAAGCAAAATAAGAAGGTTAAGACATAAAGTTAAAAGCTTGCATTAAGAAAACATTACACTACAACTTGGAAAATAAGCTAGAAACTAATGCTAAAACTAAAACTAGACAACCTCAAAATGAAGAGTAGGGGAGGTATTTAAGGGAGCCATGGTGGCTTGCCTTTTTACAACTTGTACACTTAGCCCCTTAATCTTCTAAATTTGTGAATACAAAGCATAAACTAGAGATACGACGCTATTTAACTTTCAAAAACTACAACTTGAGTCCTTGTAACTATGAGGTGATGTGTTGACGAGCTTTCCAAAGACCTTCAAAAGCATAAAAGTGATCACTAGCTCGGATTTAGAAAGTTTTAGCTTCATAATCATCTTTGAGCTTTGATTAAGCGTCTCTTTTACTTTCTTGAGCCTTTGAGAAATAATTTGTCTTCACGGGCTTTTCACAAGAGATTTCATCTTTTACTTCACTTTCAAACTCCTTTCCACATCTCGTGCTCGTTTTGGGCTTTTAGGTTGCTTTTCACGTTGTTTTTGCAATATCCTTACCTGCACAGTCATAAACACAAAAACACGATATCTTTGGCTTTGAACGTTAGTTTTTGGTCTATAATAGTCTAATAATGGTGAATAAAAGATATGTGAATAAGCACATATCACATATCTTAAAGAAAGTGGGATAGATTTATTTTCGTGTATGGAAAAAAAAAGTGGGTAACGGTTGCGATTCGTTATTTTGGCTAGAAGATTGGATGGGAGGGGGGTTCTCTACACGTTAAGTTTCCGCGATTGTTTGCTCTAGAGAACAATAAGGAAGTTTCTCTTCGTGACAAAATCCAAAATGGCATCCCATATGGGCTTAGAAGATCTCCAAGGGGGAGAATAGAAGGTTTGCAGTTGGAAGAAGCTTCCAACTTAATCGCTTCGANTGAATTTTAGACGTGTGACAAATTAGTTAGGAAATACATGTGTACAAATAAAATAGTATTCGGCCTTTATAACTTCAATTCATGTGAGATGTGGAGCTAGTTACAAATGTGTGTTGATTTTATTTCTTCATACGTAAAATACTCAATCTTAAATAGCTTTCAAATTTTATAAAGTTCCATACTCAGGTCAGTTCTCAAACTTATGAAAATTTCAAATTATATGGAAAATTTAGGAAAGACGGATTTCCGGGTTTTACAATTCTTCCCCTCTAAAAAGAAAATTCCGTCCGCGAAATTTGCGTCACACAAGTTAAACGGAGACGTAGCAAATCACAAAAGAAGCGACACAATTAACCTCACGCTTGGGAAGGTTCTTTCAAAAATCTTCACAACGACATAGTTTCTCATGACTCGATCCAATAGAACATAATCATAACAAATCGAATCCAATCAGATGTGAAGCAAATGTGTAGCAGATGACAGATGACAGATGACAGATGACATATAAAATTCTACAAGGAGATATACGAAGCATATAAACCTACAAAGCAACATAGCGGTAGAACTAAACGATAAACCTTCATTAACTCCAACTGAAATTCGAATGAATAAAGGAATTTGCCAAGATCGAAGGAGTACCAAACAAATCATCAAACGTATCCAAGAGTCTCATAATAATATGGAGAACAAAATCGTACTAACGGTCACAACATAACTCAAGATATCCAAAACGTATCGAGAGAGCAAAAGCGATTCTCTGTCTTAATCACTGTAGATGCGCCATGAAGCTTGACCCATCTTCTGCCGAAGGAAATCTCTGCCGATCTTTCCGATGCTCTACCGTAGCTCCTCTCTTGTCGTCCTTCCTGCCGGGCACGGAAATCTCCAATGCAGTCGCCACCGTCTTCATGCCATCCCGTCCAGCTCCAGCTTCAAGACTCTATACATATTAGTACAACTAATATGAATAGAGTTAATAGATCTGTGTGCTTCTCTTCGAACTGCTTCCTTCCATCGTAGAAATTCAACACAAAAAACGAAGATGATTCTCGTGTTTCTCTTTCGTCTCTGAACACACTAATATGTCTTACTATGACAATTTGTCCAAGTATTAATGAAAGGCACGATTTATCAATTTCATAGGAATAGTCGTAGTAGTAGCCAATACAATTAGCATTACGTCGTTCATAGAGATCACAACGAATACGAAAAGAAATTTCAAAGAATATCCCGTTCTTTTCACAAAATAAGACACGATTCAGCTTCCAACAATAAATACCATCATCATTCTCCTCCACGAATAAAACAAAAACACACAAAGATACAAAACCAACGTTCCCAACAAATCGAGTAACTCTCGAGGCGAGTTTCATCAGAGAAGTATCTTCACAGGAGTGGGGAAATCAATGCACGAGTTTTAGAACAAGGTGGTCATAAACGATTATTAGGTTAAGAATTATGGTGTAGAATATGAACTTCACAGAACGTCAAAGGTGACAACATAAATGACAGTCGTCATCATCATAATACTCAGGCAAAAAATCAAAATCCAGAATAACATCGAATCGAACATCTCTAATGTAAACAGATTAGCACAACAAAATCGTCTCCAAATATCTCCAGAACGCATCGGACAATCGAATATACACGATGAAAAATCACAAAACGTTCATAGGGGTGGAATAGGTAAGGTCAAAAAAATCAGCAATGAAGAAAGAATCAAAAGCAGGGAGAAGTCATAGAATGTGTCGAACACGTAGGATTCATACATACGCGAAACTCCGAACGAACAAAAGGCATCTAAACGAATGTCAAACGAATCAAGAATCGAAGTTCAAAAGGATAACTCCAGAGAAAGAAACCTATGGGGCACACTACGAAGTCTAAAGGCATCCTAAACACATGTCACGAATCCTGATAAGTCTTCTAAGTCTCCGAAATGAATGATCTAGTAAAAGCTTAACGAAAAGCAAAGGCATAAATCAGAGTAAAGCGGAAGCAAGAAAACCAACGTTTGATCATATATCTACCCAATCCTCACCGGTCATAATAAGGCTCTTAAGGGGAGAAACTTAAGGCAAAACCTTCCAAAGTTATTCCTAAACTTCTAAGGTGCAAACCTAAGGGTCCAAATCTTCACAGGCCATAACTTATGTACTACAAGTCGCAGCCTGGGCTCTGATACCATAATTGTAACACCCCAACCCGACACGGGTCAAAATGCCACATTATGGTGTCTCTCAGAACATACAACGCAAGCGGAAGACTTATAAAACATACAAGTTACAAGGGCATACTAAGGAAATAAGGAAATACTAATTCTATACAAAAGAAAAGCCAAAAACCAAATACAAAAACAATCTAAGTCTAAAAGAAGCCAAATCCAACTAATCCGGATGCAAAGGGTATATATCGTTAGGGTAGTCCACTAAGAGCTCATATGCACTCTTCACTCAACCCAGCTTCCAACCTAAAACCTGCCGCAGGAAAAGAAATGCGGCTGAGCTTAAAAAGCCCAGTGAACAGACATATAACAAATGGATAATCGAAACGTAAATAAGTATAAGAAAAGAAATCATAAGCTCCTGCTGAAATGAAATGTCATCTGTCAAATGAATAACAGATCAATGATCAACTGAACAAATATCATAAGTCAACTGAATGAAGCATCATAAAGATATCAAGTGCAAGCATAATCAGATAGTAGTAAGAATCAAAGAGTACGTATCCAACAAAGGCTTGTCCACCAGAGACACTCGAATGGACAAAAGAAATAAAGGAAAGCCACGAGCCGACCTACCAGAGACACTCGAATAGGTCTAATCACATAATCACATATCCGTCAATTCATAGGGTGTACATAGAGTAGCTAGCTCCAATGTACCAGACGTGAAAGGGGTACAAGGCACGTACAGCCAGTCACCAAACCAAATCGTATCATATCATATCATATCAAACGTACCTAGGATGCATCCATACGCCCCCACAAACAAATCATACATATACAAAGTGGCCAAGTGATCACATATCATATCATAAACAGACGGGGACGCCGGGGACTAATCACACCGCCCCAGATAGTGTCATGCCATCGGTGCCTCGATGACACGCCCATGGTACCTCCATGAGTAGTTAGTAAACTCGGGCATCAGAACAGAACATATCAGAACAAACAAAGCAAGGCTATCCATAACAGAATGCTCCCAGAGCATAACATAACAGAATGCTCCCAGAGCATAATATAACAGAGTCTCATAATAATTAGTAATCACATAATCATATTCAAAGTGGATAGCAAATCAGAATGAAATCAGAGGAACCATAGCAAAGGCTCATATCAAAAGGGATCATAGTAAAGTCAAGGATCGAAAGTCATGAGAAGTCCCTACTGAGAAGGGATAGAATATCTGTACCTCAAACCGCAACTGAAACCATATCAGAAACAAGGATAGGAAGTTACTCCTTCTTCAGCGAATCTACATGAATTAATGATCGTCTTATTACTTAATGTTTATAGTTAATCAGATTACACATTTCAGGTTTCTTTCTATTTTTAGTAACTTTCCGTGATTAGTATCTTTCCATAATTAGTAAGTTTCCCAAATTAGCAACTTCGATACTTTAGGGTTATAAATGACAATTTAATAAACCTAAAGATTAAAATGACAAATATAGTAGTTTAGGGTTAAACCTGTCAATTTAGTAAAGTTTAGGATTATAAATATAAATTATCAAAGTTAACTATTAAAATGTCAAATAAAATTATTCTAAGGCTTATACTATAATTTTATATTAAGATGACAATTTTAGACCCCGTCCCTTCATGATTTATTTAAACGTACTCTCGATATTATTCTAGACCATGATAAAAATATAATAAACACTCACACGCCTACCCACATGACTCATATCCAACCATGCGTTTCAATCAGAATATAGACCCACACCCATATGTACACACACGTTTTAACTTTTGATTAGTTTCACACCATGACCTTCACATGCATTCACATAAACACGAGCCCACATGCATTCATATATACAAAATAATATTCATGTCCCTTGTTATAGTTTTATATTTCAGATCTTTTAAAACATATGATATCACTCATGTGCATGACTTTCTTAACTTTCACTCTATAACCAGATACCATGACACTATACCCATGACTTAAAACAGTACTCAAAATGATTCGAACAGATCATGCATAATACCAACTATCGACACCAAAACAGTTCATTGGAGCTTAAATATATACATTCATAGTTTTGTGATTACTTGTTACGTATATATATGTATATTCCAACAGGTTTCGAAACGACTCGCAACAAAACAAGATTGATCTACAAGAATGCTTTTATGTGACCAAAGTTTCATTCGTATTCCCATAAGTTGAACACACTCACCCACAAATTTATAGTCGATTAGTATAAGATTTAGTTTCGTTATTTCATGTGGCGTATAAGATTTTATGTAACCTTTATTCGATTAAAACCCACGTATACAAGCCGACATATGACATAACACGGCTGAAAAGAAAACTATTATAGATGAATTTAACGAGATCAAGGAAGGTTACCCTTGAGACGCGACCAGGAGAAGAACTCAAGCAGGATCGAACCAAGTCGAACCTGCGTTTGAACACCCTCGAACCAGAAGTATAACCCACGACCAGGGGCCTTGTCGAACTAGAAATATTCACGAGCAACACACCTTGACGTACCAGCTAACTCACCCAAAAAAACGACCCTTTTCGAACCTGTTAACCCCGATCGAACACCACCTTTGAGCCAGCCTCGTACCACCTTTCTTACCCTCCTTGTACACGTTTCTTGTATGATCGAGATTAAGCCGCCACTTTGTAGAATATTAGGGTTTAGTATGTGTATTTTGAAGGTGTATTCGGTTATGGGATTTTGAGGAGAAAATGAAATATATGGGGGTAGATATGGCCGAGTATGATGGGGTCAAAAGAAGAAAAAAAATCTTTTCCAAATACAAAATTGTATGAAGTCATTAATTTGTATTCAAGTTGTGTGCAACATTTTAAATGAATTTCGGTCCCTATTGTGACTTTTAGACGTGTGACAAATTAGTTAGGAAATACATGTGTACAAATAAAATAGTATTCGGCCTTTATAACTTCAAGTCGTGTGAGATGTGGAGCTAGTTACAAATGTGTGTTGATTTTATTTCTTCATACGTACAATACTCAATCTTAAACAGCTTTCAAATTTTATAAAGTTCCATACTCAGGTCAGTTCTCAAACTTATGAAAATTTCAAATTATATGGAAAATTTAGGAAAGACGGATTTCCGGGTTTTACAATATGTCAAGTAGAGGATTAGATATTCCATCTATAGTTTGCCCGGTGTGTAATGTTGGAGCTGAAACGGTTGATCATTTGTTCTTCTCTTGCTCGGTCGCTTTGTCCATCATGGTTAAGATTTTAGGGTGGTGGGATTTACTGGACAGAGGCGTTTCTTCTTACCATTTATGGGCTTCCTGGTTCGAAGGTTTAAGGTTGATGAAGGTGGCGAAAGATTACTTGGAAGCCATATTTTTTATCTCGTGGTGGATCATTTGGGGCTATCGCAATAGTTTGCTTTTTTCTTCAGAGTCCATATGAAAGGCTTCGCTATTTGATCTCACTGTTTCTCATTCATATATTTGGTGCAATTCTAGAGCTAGGAGGAAGCTAGATTGGGTAGGTTGGCTTAAAAGCCCTATGTCTATTGTAGTGTAATTGTTTCTTTGTGAGCTTTAGCTTCTTGCTATGCTTGGTAATAAAATCCGCCGTTCAAAAAAAACCATAACTAAAGTGGAGAAATAGTTTACTTTTTATCCCACATCGGTAGGAGGGGTAAACTAAGGTGGAGTTTATTGCATATAAATAGAGGCCATAATTCCATAACTTTGACACACATCAAATCAATAAGTATTATTGATTTTCAACATGTGAAATACGCATCTTTTAAGATGAAATTCCTGGGTTAGTTAAGTTTAAGTCTGACAGTAGAACTTACTGTTTTGGTTGTTGTACCATGGGAAACAGACGGCGAATCTGTTTTAAGGGAAGCGTGTTGATTGGCTCGAACCAACAGGCTAATTGTTCACACAGCTGGCACTTTGTGAATGGCCAACCGTAACAAAGAATAACCTGGAAGTCTAAGACCAACACAATGAAGTCCTGGAGAGTTTAGTGTTTTCCCCGGTCGTTTAAGTCCCAAAGAGATTGTGATATCCTGAATAAAAACGAATTCGAGATCAAAATATGTTGTATAGAAAAAGGGGTGTTTATGAACAAAATCGATCCACTTTAACTAAAGTTAGAAATCTGTAAATTCACAGCGACTCTAAATTGCAAATTAAATAAAATAAAATATAAAACTATATTTTAAAATGTGGTGATTATGTAATTAAGGAAAAATTCACAAATCAAACAAAGACATTTTTTACCCTATAGAGGGAATTTGCATGCTTAGCGGCTGATGAGTGCTCAACACTCATCTTTTATTGGTTAATATAAACTTAGCACACAAAACATACAAAACACTCAAATAATGCATCAAATTAAGGTGGAAAATATTCCAGGATTCGATGTTTCTATGTGTTTTAGATGCAAAACGTTTTAAAAGTGTGAAAAACGCTATACAAAGTTTGCCAATATTGCAGTTCAGCCTCCCCTATCTAATTTTGGACAAAACTCAGTCCCCGAGCATTTTATTTTGTAAGAAAAAGTCAACCCAAGTCTGTTTTAAAAATTAATAATTTAGCAAAAATACTTATTACGCGTTTGGGTGAATTTTTCAGAAGAATTAACTTATTTGATTCCCCTAAGAATCAAAATGACATAAAAGGCCTTTAGTTTTAAAAATGGCAAAATATGTATCATTGGAGTCTCTTGAGTCTCGGTATGTATATGGCAGGTTATAGTCTATCAAAGATGATGCTTGAAAAGTTTTCAGGCGTTCAAGGACCACCTCTAGTAATGAGCTCTTGGAAACACCCACTTTTAGTTCTTGGGCTTATTCAACTAAAAAACCAACAACCATCTTTTCCTTTATTTTCATAAACCAAAACTCATACCCATCTTACACCTATTCCTAAAACCCTTATATCCACCCATGCGGGGCCCAACCTTTTTCGTCCCAAATCGGTTAACCTCATATTTCCTCTTTTTATTTAAAATACCCACACACTCTGGATGTTTATTATATAGCCCTAGTTTATCCCCCCTTTTGGTTACTTCTTTCCCTCCCCCCTGTCGTATGCCTACCCAACTCAAGCTCTCCTCCAATTCTTCCACCTCATTTCACTCACCTTGATCCCACCTTGCTCAACAAACATCAAGGAAACATTTATTGGTTTAAAATCCTAAGGTAAACTTACGGTCCAATTGCCAAATAATCATTATTCTTCCCGCCAAACGATTGATTTTTGGAGAGGGTTGGAGTATCATTCTGAGCCATCCTCGCTCCAAAGTGAAGTGGGGAAAGAGAGAGAAATGATAGGGAGAAGGCTTTTATAAGTCATAGAAAAAGTGGAAGACGAGGGAGTTAGCTAGTATGTTCAATGTTAGTAGTTGTCAGCTATAGTGTATTTAGCTTTTCACCGTCAAATGTCGTACTGTTGCAGTAACATTAAATTCTTAGCTGTTGCCTTTACACTCTTTCAAGTTCGATATTTACCCTTAGAGTTTCAGTGTATATTTAAACTTATTCTAAACATACAATCCCCTCAAATTTCTCCCAGTTTCAGTTTTTTATGACAATTTTAATTATAGAAAATCTCAGTACATATATTAAGGTTAAAAGTAATAAATGGTTTCTGTTGTTTAACTCATAAAAGCTCAATCATAGCCTTCTTGTGTGCCATTTCGAATTGTTATGGAAGTATTTCTCCTCCTGTGTAAATAGAATTATATGGTCAAATGAATATCTTTGGTGTTTTGTTTTATCCGTGAGGAGATAGCAATAGGTA
>LBNU01021456.1:5318-24142 GCA_014162995.1 Artemisia annua | reverse complement strand
AGGGTACCCGACCGGCGATGCGGCGGCGGGTACCCTGAAAATTAAATTGTTGGCAAACAAAGTGTTTTATAGCTTATGCGTTTTGTGGCAATAAATTTTACAAATAGCGAGATTTTAAAGTTGAAAAAAAAAAAAAAAAAAAAAAAAAGAACTATTTCATAACAAAATTGTAGGGTGCCATTGCGTTACTTTAAAAATATAAAACGTACACGGTAATATGTGAAGATAGTTGGATAAGCCAACATCACAATTAAGTTAAGTAAAATTTCAGATAGGCCCATACTACACTAAAAAATTCGCAACCCAACTTTAAAAAATCCAGCAAGCCCATATAATTTATCATGACTAATGTCCAACCCAAATCCACAAAACAAACCTACACCCTTTTAGAAATATAAGTTCTTATAGGAACCTAAACTCATCCCCCGCACATTCAAGGTACGCCATGCCAACCGTTCTCTCCATCTAAAAAAAGTGCAGTCACCAAAATATCTCCTTCCCAAATATAATAGCTAGTTAAACATAAAAAACAAAGGGATCTTTATTAATAGCGAAATCTAAAGCAGCATGCATGTGGGTGGGCCAAAGGTTAATTCTTGGTCGGTTCAAGTGAAACGGGGCCAGCTGGGGGGATGGGGGGGATCGGATTCCCTGTGGTTCGGTTCAGAGCAGACTGTGGACCTTCTTTGAGATGGTGGACTGGGACAAAAGGATCATTTGATCCGTCTAATTTAACTCTTTTTGTGAACTCTAAAAGTTGACTAATTCTCGATTTTCAATTATTCTTCTTTTTGGCCCCTAAATTTTTTTATGGGTTTTTCTAAAATATGCCGTTAAACATATGTTAAGAAGTGGGTCTCTGAGTCTTTTTGTGTGGGATTTTGTCACTTTTCAAATAAAAAACTATTCTTTTGTGTGCTTTTTGCGGGTCTCTAGTCTCTTTTTGTAGGTCCTTGACCCCTTATTATGTGCCTAAGTGCACAAGTTAGATAAATCCTTTTTTGATATCACCAACAAAAATAAATTTACAAATTTTCATTTTGTTGCTAGAAATACATATGTACGCGTATTTATTTACAAGTAAAAAACAAAAATAATTATAACTTTGTGAAAAAGTTAACTTTTTTATGATACATGTTTTAAAAGGTCTATACATACACTAGTGTTTTCATTATAAAACACACACAAACACTGATAGAAGACCGATTATAGATGGTCAATCTCCTAAGAAACTAGATTAAAGAGAAGGATTGATAAGGCCCTTAGAGCGGGCAAGACTCCAAGAAATATAGAGAGACAAGACTTGAAACTAAGTTTCTTTTTCATTCATTTCATTCATCGAAACAAACTACATATAAATACTTAAAATACACAGACTACCACTAGCCTAGTATTTAGGAACAGTTATGTAAACATGGACTAAAATGTGAAACGTGAATGCTAATGCAATGTGGCTATAACCACTTCTTCCTAAATACATGCATGCAAATAAATGAATATGGAGATCATGGGCACATTGTATCAATATCCAGAAGACTTGGTCTTTTAACTATTAATGTGCACGTATCAAACACACAAAATTATCTGTCGCAAAAAACAAACCCCCCTATGAATCAGCCATCATTCTCAATAATCTGATCTTTTTCAGTTTCAAGAATTGCATGCGATCAAAGGTTTGGTTTTGGGTCATTTGTGTTTGCACACCAGGTGTTTGATACAATGTCCCATTGACTTAAATGCTGTATTTTTAATTTTTATGATGGGCTATGCTATTGATTGTTATAAGATGAAAAAGGGTATCTCAAGTGGTTAGTTAAGCTTTTATTTCATTGATTTGGGGCTTTTTTTTTTTAAGATTATTGTTAGTGTTTAGTGTTAGTTAGTCAGTTGAATTTTTAAACCGAAACCAAACCTTAATGGCACCCACCAAACGTAAGCTCGAAAAAACCAATGTGGGGGAGCAAGTTCTAGACTTGGTTATACCTTATATACACAGTGTTGAGGACCAAAACTCTGTTTCTTTAGTTTCCCGTAAGTTTTGTGAGATTGATGGCATTACGCGTAAGCGCCTAACTGTCCACACACTTTACTACCCGAACCCTGCCCGATTAAGTAAAAGATTCCCTTTCATCGAGGCGTTAACACTTAAAGGTCCCCCATCTTATTTTAATGATAGAGATGATTTTGCTATCCGAATCACCCCATGGATTGAACAGTTAGCTCTCGAGTTTAGGTGTTTGAAAAAACTTCATATCCGTTGTCTGGTTGTTCATGATGAAGATCTCGAGAAATTGGCGAGAACACGTTGTAAGGATTTAAGGAGTTTGAAGATTAAGAAGTGTAAAGGGTTTTCCACAGATGGATTAAGGCATGTCTCTAACTATTGTAACCAACTGAGAACTTTGTGTTTGAAAGATTTTGGTTATATTAAAGAGAAAGATGGGATTTGGTTACATCAATTGGCATTGAATAGCAAGGTTTTAGAAAGGTTACATTTTATGAATATAGATTGTTTTGATGTAGAAGATCTTACACTTCTTGCAAAAAACTGTTGTAACTCATTAATATCGTTAAAGATCGGAACGTGCTATCTAAGTAAACTAGGAGATGCCTTTAGATATGCTGTTAGGTTGGAACATTTTGGTGGAGATATTTGTGATGAGGAGAGTGAGCTTGTTAATTTCCAGTTACCCCTAAATATGCGTTCATTAAGTGGAGTGAAATTGTCCGTAACTCAATATCCGAGTGTACTCCCTTTACTGAATCAGATAACGAAATTGAAACTCTTTGGGTATGAGTGCCAGTGTTTATTCTTTAAGAGGTGTCCTAATTTGGAAGATCTATATACCGGGGATGCATGTGGAGACAGGGGATTACAAGTGATTGGCCAGTTTTGCAAGAAATTGCGCAAACTTACCTATAATGAGGATGTGACCCACGTGGGACTGATTGCTCTGGTAAAAGGATGTACTAATTTGGAGTTTTTAGATGTTGCCGTTACAGATATTTCAAATGAAGCTATGGAGTGTGTAGGAACTTATTTAAAGAATCTGCGTGATTTCCGTATAAGTTTGAGGAAGAAAGATGGGACACCGCTAGACAATGGGCTTCGGGCTATGCTGATGGGTTGCAGCAAACTCGAAAGGCTAGATATCAGTCTCTGGCATCAAGGATTGACGGATTTTGTTTTGGAATATATCGGGAAGTATGGTGCTAATTTGCGGTCTCTATCTCTTACTCGTGTAGGAAAGTCTAATGCAGGACTTGTGAAGTTATCGGAAGGGTGCCGAAGATTAAGAAAACTGAAATTAAGGGGTTGTCCCTTTAGCAAACAAGCTTTTGTGAGCTGTGTTTAATATACCTTCTTTAAGGTATGTTTGGTTTGACAGTTGGAATTGTGGTGATGGTAGTGTTCGTATTAGCTTGGCACTCACTCGTCCTAAGTTTTAACTTTGGAACATTGGTATGTATGTTCTTCGTCATTTACTTAAAAATTTTGTTCTTTTCCTAATAATGTTGCTTTGTATTACTTTCTTTTTAATAAGGGTGTCTTACTTTGGGAGTTTTTGTAGTCTTGGAATATCGTGAATGTGAAATTCTACCAATTGCATGCTTTCTATCTTCTGATTAGCACGAGTTAGGTTTTTTACGAGTTTTCTGTTAGACCAAATAAGTGTTTTCTGTATATCTCATGAGCCAACACACATCCAGAGCAAGAGCATGTATAAAACCATCCAATTTTAAGATATTCCTAGCAACTTGGGACCGAATCCTGCCGCCGAGAGGTGGTAAACGGCCTATGCATAAAGACAATAAATTAAAAAGTGGATAAAGTTTATGTTATTTGATTCCAAATATTAACGAAGATGGCCTCAAATTTTCAAAACTGCACTTCAATTATGATAGAATTCTGAACTCGTGTAATGTCTGTTGGGGTACGACTTTTTTCAACAACTTTACAGTAGGCAGAAACATACAAACTTGTTCATTTCTTAACTTTTTCTTTTTCAAAGATTCATGTGCTGGCATTGAATAGTTACAGGAAATGGCATATAGTTGTAACACTATACTGGCTGATGGTGAGTGCATAGTCATCCTCATTTAGAGTGCAATGGATATACAACATATATGGAAATCGAAAGCTAATGAAATTAGTTAGAAGACACGGGAAAATATAGTCGGAATCACTAGTAAATGTACATCACAGATATGAGCTGTGTACATTCCAAGGCACTTCGTGAATTTATTTATCTTTATAATTGACATAAAAATAAATTTGTCAGTTTCTAAATGTCAATTAAATATATGTTTCCGCCTTTCTTACTATCACCCTCTGAATTTGTTAATCATTATTGCTCATATAGGAAGGAGCAAGACGAAAAGGAAGTCTCCACCCAGTGACTAAATATAGGAAGAATGGTAGAAGTTGATGTAATTGCATGAAGAGGAAACGGCTAAAAGAAGAGTAAGCACAAGAAAGAAGAGATTGAGGCGATAGAAATGTTCAAACACAAAATTCGCATCTGGAATGACTTGTTTGTCAAGACTGGCTTGTTTCGTTGTACACTGTAGTCATTAAGCTTGTGACATGTAAAACTTTAACCCGTTTTGCGTTGTAACTTGTATGTCATGCACCTCCTGTTCCGTTTGTGGTTTTCCATAGGCGAATGCAGAAATATTTGCAATAATTTGCTAGTTGAGTGGGTTTGCATTCATGCAGTTTGCAACATATTAATGCATGATGGGATCCAAAAAGAGTTTTTAAACGTATTATTAGATATTCATCGTTTATAACACAATTCACCGATAATGCAAACCACATATATTTTGTTGAGCGAAGCCCTGAAATGGAGCTACTTCAATTCCCTTCATGTTGCGCTTTTTTTTTTTTTTTTTTTTTTTTTTTTTTTTTTTTTTTTTTTTTTTTTTTTTTTTTTTTTTTTAATTTTTTTTTTTTTTTTTTTTTTTTTTTTTTNCTTAAATGTATTATTAGATATTCATTGTTTATATGGTAGACAGAGAGACACACATGTGTTTATGTGTTGATCTAACCAACTTTGACGTGTGCTGAAAAAACCTGCCCATTTTGACCCAGCAAGAAAGGTGGAAACACACAAAGATATAGTCTATTGTTGGATTTTTTTTTTTTAGTCTGTTTATTTTGCTGCTATTCCTGTTGCTGCATTGAAGATGATTTGACTAAACATATAAAGATTAAAGATTATAGAATCTGCTAAGTAAGATATACATGTGTCATTTGTTGCCTGCTCGGTAAGTCACAAGCTTCTAAACTTAGTCGTGTACATTGGGACCTTTAAGGGGTCGACATGCATACGTTACTGATGTGTTATATACATTATATCTTACAGGGACATGATATTCTAATGGCGACTATGCTAACTGGAGCTGCAATTATGGACGGTGCAAACTTGCCCGCAACCTCAAACACTTGAACATTTGGCAGCTATTGAACTGATGCGGCTTAAACATGAACTGATGTGGCTTAAACATATTATCATTGTGCAACACCAATAAGATTTGGTTCAAGGAAACTTAGCTGTTAGCCAACATGAAGCCATTCAGAAATTCATCGAGGGAACAGTTAGTTGTCAGTTTAGTTAGATAACGGGTCTAAACGGTTCAGATCAAATCATCAAAATATGTAATTATTTGGGTTTGTTTGAAACCGGATATGTGTTTGTGTGAGAAACGATATAAAAATTCATTTATGAAATGACTTCTAAACTAATTATTGAATTACCTGTCTGAACCGTGTAATAGATAAAACATATCCCGAATCGACCCATTAATAAGTTCTAGTTGCTTGTAGGGTGTTTTGAGGTTACACCAAACGACAGAGATTCGTCTTGGGATTGTCTTTAAAGAGAAGAATGGAGACATCAAGTGCAGGCCGATATACACGAGACATCAGATCCATGAACGGTTAACACCTGTGTAAAAAGAGCACAACCATCATCACATATATAAAAACAATTCTGGTTATGTTTGACTTTCAAGGGTCAAATAAGGTGTTTCTTAACTTTAAAATTTGAGAGGCAACAGTTGCCAACATGTATAATGTTTAAAGCTCTTGTGATCCATAACATGTATACTTGTAAAATCGATTCCCAAATATGTGATGGTAGATTTGAATTATGTCTAGTTCTAAAGTAAGCAAACCATAGATATCATGAGTGGTAAATGTCATTGCTCCTATCTTTCACAACACAAATCCATCTCCGAGTCTAAATTTCTTGAACGTGGGGTCATGGCGGTACTTGGTATAATGTGTTTGTTTAAAGTCAACACCTTGTTTATATATTTTCCTTCAAGAACTAGTTTTCTAACTGAGTTTTGCTAGAACCAGAAAATATTTACAAAAAAAACATCCACATAATGACATGTTTGTTTCTTATTGGTGTTTATCACTCTCATTTTCTCTTTCTTCTCATTTATTATTGTTTCTTAGGGTGGTGGCAATGTTGCCTAACCATGCCTAATACTTATATGTAATTAGCCAATAGAATAAGCCAAGTAATTTCATGCCTAACCATGCCTAATTACATAGTTTTAGTGGCAATGTGATGCCTAATCATGCCTAAAGTTTTATTTTTNTTTTTTTTTTGATTTGGAAAAGAGCCATGCAACGGTAATATATTTAATGCAACGTTCACATTTTCCTTTACACCGAATCGGTGTTGCATCCCGATTTCCATGCCGCTGGCATGAAACCGAGCCAGTGTTTATGTGATGCCGAGCATCACCGATTGATGCCGAGTGATTTTCACAAACGATGCCACCACCCTTATTGTTTTCTAATTGAGTTTTGCTAGAACCACAAAATATTTACAAAAAAAACATCCACATAATGACATGCTTGTTTCTTATTGCTGTTTATCACTCTCATTTTCTCTTTCTTCTCATTTATTAGCCTATCATATGTAACTAACTCATTTGTGTGAAAGTTTTTTTTTGTAAACTTTAAGTGGATGTAGCATATCTCTTTGTAATTTTGGTTTGTGGAGTGAATGGGGCTTGGTTGCCCTTTTGACTTTCATTTTTTCTATTAACTAGGTTTGACTTTTGCTGGGAATGAAATTTTAAAATCTAACTAAGCTATAGTTATATGACAATTTTGTATAGTAAAGGGGTTAAACTATAGTCTGACTAAAACTTAGGGGATTTAAAACATTTATTTTAAAGATAAATTTTACTTACACGTTTGAGTGTGTTCAAATAAAAAGGAAATTGTGGGTGAGAACCAAGCTTAGGTTAAACTTGGGCCTCAATGTCGAAGATGACCGTCTTCTTGTTTTAATTAGTTAATCATACCTACCAAGCTAAGGTTAAACTTAGGTTAAACAAGATAATCGATCGACCTGTTTTTTGAAGTAATAAGAAGGTTAGTTTTTACGTGTTTTTAATAAAACTCATGATGAGATGTATGTTCTTTTACTATGTGTTTGTTATCGTATAAGTGGTCAGTGAATGTTTCTCCCTAAGATTATATTATGTATTTGCATGATTTTATTGATAGAACTCATAGGAATTAAGTGCAAAAAAATCTTATATAAAATAACTTAATGGACTTTCGATAGATTATTATTCATCCGTAGTTCGTCAATAGGGAGCTTTGATATTACTAATCATGATGGTATTCAAACTTTAGAATGGTAAGTAATTTGGATCCACTTTTTAGTTAAGACTAGAACGGCACTCGCGCAATGCGGCGGAGGTACCGTGTGATTATATTTTGCGTTATTCGGTTACACGTTTAGTTGTCTTCATGCTTTATAAGTAGAGATATTAGAGATGGTTAAGCCAAATAATTTTAGTTTGAACAACCAACCGCTTCCTAACAAACTTCCTAACCAACCTACTTTCTAACAAATTAATTTTGAAATCTTTCCATAATAAGCAAGAAAAACTCTTAATTTTAATCCTTTCTAATTATAGAATTGTCCCAAATACATTATGATGTAGTATAGATATGATGTTAGTTAGCTTATACAATATATATACGCGTACGTACCTCACACTACGACGTCCAAAGAGAAGTACCTTATTTTTAGTTTGTTTATATGTTTGGATTCACTATGGATAGTATGGTTGTAATTTATAAGTTCAAGTATAAAGCTAATGGATTGAAAATGTCTGAATAGCTTATACAATATAAAATTTCATATGAACTACAAAGCAATTCACATCTTATTGTTAAATTTCTTCTTTTTATTTATTGCAGGTTTAGTGCTCTAGTTTTAGAGGCTCAAGAGAGGAATTCACTCAAGTTTAACATCAAACCTTAAACCAAGCCGAACCTTAATGGCACCCACTAAACGTAAGACCAAACACAAGCCCGAAGAAACCAAAGTGGGGGAGGAAGTTTTAGACTTAGTTATACCTTATATACACAATGTTGAGGACCGAAACTCTCTTTCTTTAGTTTCCCGTAAGTGTTATGTGACTGATGGCATTACGCGTAAGCGTGTAACTGTCCACACACTTTACTACCCAAACCCTGCTTATTTAAGTAAAAGATTCCCATTCATCAAGGCGTTAACACTTAAAGGTCCCCCATCTGTTTTTACACTTAGATATCATAATGCTAATAACCGAATCTCCCCGTGGATTGAGCAATTAGCTCTCGAGTTTAGGTGTTTGAACGAACTCCATATCCATCGTCTGGTGGTTGCTGATAAAGATCTCGAGACATTGGCGAGAACACGTGGTAAGGATTTAAGGAGTTTGAAGATTAGTAAGTGTATAGGGTTTTCGACAGATGGATTAATGCATGTTTCTAACTATTGTAACCAATTGAGAACTTTGTGTTTGAAAGATTCTGATTATTTTAATGTAAAAGTTGGGTTTTGGTTACATCAATTGGCATTGAATAGCACGGTTTTGGAAAGGATACATGTTACGGATACGGATATTTCTTATGCAGAAGATCTTACACTTCTTGCAAAGAACTGTTATAACTCATTAATATCCTTGAAGATTGGAGCGTGCTATCTAAGTAAACTAGGAGATGCCTTTAGATATGCTGTTAGGTTGGAACATTTTGGTGGAGATATTTGTGATGAGGAGAGTGACCTTCTTAATTTCCGGTTACCCCCAAATATGCGTTCATTAAGTATAAAGGATTTTCCAGCATTTCGATATTCAGTTGTATTCCCTTTTCTGCATAACATAAGGAAATTGAATCTTGCGTCTACACATATGGATTCAATGTGCGAGCGTTTACTGATTAATAGGTGTCCCAATTTGGAAGTTCTATATACCGAGGATGCATATGGAGACCCGGGATTGCAAATTATTAGTAACCTCAAGAATTTGCGCAAACTTACCCATAATGGGCGTGTGACCCACCTGGGATTGATGGCTCTGGCCAAAGGGTGTACTAAATTGGAGTGTTTAAAGGTTAGTCTCAGAGATATTTCAAATGAAGCTATCAAGTGTGTAGGAACGCATTTGAAGAATTTACGTAAATTCAGTATGCACCATGATTTTAAGACAGGATAAGAAAGATGGGACAACACATCGGCCACTAGACAAAGGGATTCGGCGCTATGCTAAGGGTTGTAAAAAACTCGAAAGATTAGAAATCACTCTTTGGCATGGCGGATTGACGGATGTGGGTTTAAAATATATTGGAAGTATGGTGTAATTTGCGGTCTCTATTCTTACTTATATTGAACTTCTAATAAAGGACTTGTGAAGTTATCAGAAGGGTGCCCAAAGTTAAGAAGATTAGAACTCAGAGGTTGTCCCTTTAGCAAACAAGTTGTTACCCGTTATGCATTTGATATACCTTTCTCTAAGGTATGTTTGGTTCGACAGTGGTGAATTTACTCCATTGGACTCACTCGTCCAGAGTTTCGACTTTGAAACATTGGTATGTATGTTCTTGTCGTTTACTTAAAAATTATTGTTGTTTTCCTATTAATAACAGTGTCTTACTTTGGGAGTTTTTGTAGTCTTTGAATATCGTGATTGTGAAATTTTATCAATTGCATGCTTTCTATCATCTGTTTTGTAGTCTTAGAATATCGTGATTGTGAAATTTTCTGTTAGACCAAATANTATGATGACTGATGCATTACGCGTAAGCGTGTAACTGTCACACACTTTATACCCAAACCCTGCTTATTTAAGTAAAAGATTCCCATTCATCAAGCGTTAACACTTAAAGGTCCCCATCTGTTTTTACACTTAGATATCATAATGCTAATAACCGAATCTCCCCGTGGATTGAGCAATTAGCTCTCGAGTTTAGGTGTTTGAACGAACTCCATATCCATCGTCTGGTGGTTGCTGATAAAGATCTCGAGACATTGGCGAGACACGTGGTAAGGATTTAAGGAGTTTGAAGATTAGTAAGTGTATAGGGTTTTCGACAGATGGATTAATGCATGTTTCTAACTATTGTAACCAATTGAGAACTTTGTGTTTGAAAGATTCTGATTATTTTAATGTAAAAGTTGGGTTTTGGTTACATCAATTGGCATTGATAGCACGGTTTTGGAAAGGATACATGTTACGGATACGGATATTTCTTATGCAGAAGATCTTACACTTCTTGCAAAGAATGTTATATTAACTCATTAATATCCTTGAAGATTGGAGCGTGCTATCTAAGTAAACTAGGAGATGCCTTTAGATATGCTGTTAGGTTGGAACATTTTGGTGGAGATATTTGTGATGAGGAGAGTGACCTTCTTAATTTCCGGTTACCCCCAAATATGCGTTCATTAAGTATAAAGGATTTTCCAGCATTTCGATATTCAGTTGTATTCCCTTTTCTGCATAACATAAGGAAATTGAATCTTGCGTCTACACATATGGATTCAATGTGCGAGCGTTTATTGATTAATAGGTGTCCCAATTTGGAAGTTCTATATACCGAGGATGCATATGGAGACCCGGGATTGCAAATTATTAGTAACCTCAAGAATTTGCGCAAACTTACCCATAATGGGCGTGTGACCCACCTGGGATTGATGGCTCTGGCCAAAGGGTGTACTAAATTGGAGTGTTTAAAGGTTAGTCTCAGAGATATTTCAAATGAAGCTATCAAGTGTGTAGGAACGCATTTGAAGAATTTACGTAAATTCAGTATGCACCATCGGTGTTTAAGACAGGATAAGAAAGATGGGACAACACATCGGCCACTAGACAAAGGGATTCGGGCTATGCTAAGGGGTTGTAAAAAACTCGAAAGATTAGAAATCACTCTTTGGCATGGCGGATTGACGGATGTGGGTTTAAAATATATTGGGAAGTATGGTGCTAATTTGCGGTCTCTATCTCTTACTTATATTGGAACTTCTAATAAAGGACTTGTGAAGTTATCAGAAGGGTGCCCAAAGTTAAGAAAGCTAGAACTCAGAGGTTGTCCCTTTAGCAAACAAGTTGTTACCCGTTATGCATTTGATATACCTTCTCTAAGGTATGTTTGGTTCGACAGTGGTGAATTTACTCCATTGGGACTCACTCGTCCAGAGTTTCGACTTTGAAACATTGGTATGTATGTTCTTGGTCGTTTACTTAAAAATTATTGTTGTTTTCCTATTAATAACAGTGTCTTACTTTGGGAGTTTTTGTAGTCTTAGAATATCGTGATTGTGAAATTTTATCAATTGCATGCTTTCTATCATCTGTTTTGTAGTCTTAGAATATCGTGATTGTGAAATTTTCTGTTAGACCAAATAAGGGGTTTCGGTATAAATGATGCACCATCCCATTTCTGAATATTCCTGGCAACTTGGGACCAAATCCTGCAGCCGAGAGGTGATAAATGGCCTATGCATACAGACAATGAATTAAAAAGAGGATAAAGTTTATGTTATTATGAACAAAGATGGCCTTAAAATTATAAAACTGCACTTCAATTTATGATATAAATCTGAACTCATGTAACTGGTATATTCTCAGTTCTTAAATATGAAATATATGTTCCGCCTTTCTTACTATCACCCACTAAATTTGTTAATCTTTATTATTTATTCATTTAAAATTGCATCTGTTAATCTTTGATGACTTGTATAGGAAGGAGCAATTAAGTTGAAAAGAAAGTCTCCAACAAGTGACGGAATAAAAGAAGAAAAGGAAATGTCTAAAGTGAATAGTAAGCACAAGAAATTCAAAATTCAAAATTCGCATCTGGAATGACTTGTAGCTTGTTTCGCTGTAGGTTTAGTCATTAGGTTGTGACTTGTAAAACTTTGAGTCGTTTATCGTTTTATGTCATGCACCTCCTTGTTTGTTGGTGGTTCTCATGATGCAAAATTTGCATTGCTGTGTTTGTTGAGTGGGTGATGCACTTAGGTTACATATCCTTCGTACCACAGCCAGTAGTTTTTGTTTTGTTTTGTTTTGTTTTTTACCCTGCAAGTTTTTGTATCCTGATTTGTGCATGGCAATGACAGTAATATAATAAATTACTACCTGAAACTGTACTTCAGGTACAAAAAAAACAGAAAATTCGCTTGATTCTTGGGATGGTTCATTGTGAATTTGGAACTTGAAGTTACATTGGAAAACCAGGGGATAAGTGCCTTTCGCTTGATTGTTGGGATCAGTGGTTGGTTGGGTGATCGTGGTTGTTAGAGTTGTTAAAGGGAGAGTCNTTGTATCCTGATTTGTGCATGGCAATGACAGTAATATAATAAATTACTACCTGAAACTGTACTTCAGGTACAAAAAAAACAGAAAATTCGCTTGATTCTTGGGATGGTTCATTGTGAATTTGGAACTTGAAGTTACATTGGAAAACCAGGGGATAAGTGCCTTTCGCTTGATTGTTGGGATCAGTGGTTGGTTGGGTGATCGTGGTTGTTAGAGTTGTTTTTTCAACAAAAGAATACATGCGCGAGGTTACTGTTGTAGATCCAAAATGGCTAGTCCAATTATATTGGCACCAAGGTTTTTTAAGTTGTCAGATCCAACTAAAATGAGCAAGCGTAAAAGACAAGGAAGATTGAGCCTCTTTATGATCGTTACAATGAACCCAATTCGTGGAGGCTCAGCAAACGACGGGCTTGATCAGTGGCTTGAAGTTGAATTTTTTTCTTGTGCTTGTAACAACTGATTTGTTATCTGGTTTCTTTATGTACCCACCAGGGTGATATGTAAAAGCAACTTTGTAAAATACAGGTTCTTTGCATCATTTTCGATGCAAAATTTACAGTTAGGCTTTACATATGGCTGGCTCCAGTGCGGTTTTGCTCAAATTAGCCCGAGTCTTGAGCTTGGTCTGGCTTGAAAGGCGGATCAAGAGGCCGGGGTGGAAGACTTCTAACAGGCGAACAATTCTCTTCGCTGAACTGATGTAGCAATGAACCCCCTAATAATATACATGTGCAAAGTAATTGAGTGTTTTCAGCATTGGTTGGAATTTTTATAAGAATTTATAGTAATTAATAACTGAAGATTCAATAGTTGAAATGAGGGTTTATTTCAAGGTTTTTGGGTGATGGAGAGAAACAAAATGTTTATTTTGAAGGTTCAAATTTAGAGGTTCGCAATTTATAACAAGGCTTCGCAGAGCAACAAAGGTCTGAAAGCCAAGTTCAAATAAATCCAAGCAAAATAAATACTAGTGAACTGGATTTCTTTACCCGGGACCGGGAGGGAGAGAATTTAAAGACGAAATATGCGGAGTTATATATGAACAATAAATTTGTTATTAACTTTTTGTTTTATTTGTTACAAAATACAAATTGTTCGTCTATCAAAGCGTGCAGTATATAAAGCAAACATTATTCACACTAGGCGAGTATCATAGTACCATGGCGAAATTAATATAAAGCCGTAGATAATTATAGTTGAGAAATTGTGGTTAAGTGTTTTGTGTAAGGGTGTTATCTGGTCGGATTATCAGGTTTATCGGGTTGGGTTGAATCTGATTTTGGGTTAGAAAAAAGTGGCCCACAACCCGACCCTATAATCAATCAGGTTATTGGGTTCGGGTTGCTATCGGGTAGGGTCATTCAGATAAAATAGTGATTTTGAATGCTAAACAATATAAAAAGCAAATAATGATTGCTTAATCAACTATCACAATAAGATAAAATAAAGGATTGGGCCCACCCATTAAGTGGAAAAGAAACACTCGTAAGATTATATATAAGAAAAAGGCTTTAAAGATATCGGGTTTTGTGTTTTTGACCCGATAACCCGATAAGATAAATAACATAACCCTAGCCCGACCCAATAAAATTATTAGGTAATTGGTTCGGGACAAATTTACCCGATAAGCTTTTCCAGCCCGATTAAAGCCGACACAAGTAAACCAAACCGGACTCAATTATCTCCCTCCTCTTAGTTATACACGCACACACTTGGTTTCATTTCATTTCACACACACTAATTACACCATCAAAACACACACACACAATCATCTGTCACAAAAAAAGCAAAACCCCCTAAGAATCAACCATCATTTTCAGTGATCGGATCTCGTTCACTTTTAAGAATTGCTTGTGGAGTTGTGGGTCATTTGTGTTTGCACACCAGGTGCTTGATAAAATGTCCCATTGACTTTAATGTTGTATTTTTATAATGGGGTTATGATTATGCTATGCTATTGTTTGTTATAAGATGAAATATGGTTTCACAAGTGGTTAGTTAAACTGTTTAGTTAGGCTTTTTTTTTTTTTTTTTTTTGAAACCTTAATGGCACCCACCAAACCTAAGCTCGAAAATACCAACGTAGGGGAGCAAGTTTTAGACTTAGTTATACCTTATATACGCAATGTTGAGGACCGAAGCTCTGTTTCCTTAGTTTCTCGTAAGTGTTGTGCTACTGATGGCATTACGCGTAAGCGTGTAACTGTCCACACACTTTACTCCAACCCTTCTCGTTTAAGTAAAAGATTCCCATTTATCGAGTCTTTAACACTCAAAGGTCCCCCATCTTATTTTAATCGTACACATGATAATTGTATCCGAATCACCCCATGGATCCAACAATTAGCTCTCGAGTTTAGGTGTTTGAAAGAACTTTATATCCGTCGTCTGGTTGTTCATGATGAAGATCTCGAGAAATTGGCGAGAACACGCGGTAAGGATTTAAGGAGTTTGAAGAGTAAGAAGTGTAAAGGGTTTTCAACGGATGGATTGAGGCATGTCTCTAAGTATTGTAACCAATTGAGAACACTGTGTTTGGAATATTGTTATCATATTGAAGTGAAAGATGGGATTTGGATACATCAATTGGCATTGAATAGCACGGTTTTAGAAAGGTTACACGTTACGAATATGGATCAACTGGATGTTTCTGATGAAGAAGATCTTACACTTCTTGCAAAAAACTGTTGTAACTCGTTAATATCGTTGAAGATTGGAAAGTGCTATCTAAGCAAACTAGGAGATGCTTTTAGATATGCTGTTAGGTTGGAAAATTTTAGTGGTGGATATTTCTTTGATGAGGAGAGTGAGCTTGTTCGTTTCCAGTTTCCCCCTAATATACGTTCATTAAGTATAGGGCATTTTGCAGCAACTCCGTATTCAATAGGAATCCCTTTTCTAAATCATATAAAGAAATTGAAGCTTGCATCTTCATACTTTGATCGTGACTGCCATTGTTTCCTGGTTAAGAGGTGTCCCAATTTGGAAGTTCTATATACCAAGGATTTATGTGGAGATAAAGGATTGCAAGTTATTGGCCAGTTTTGCAAGAAATTGCGCAAACTTACACACATTGGGACTTTGACCCCCACCCACGTGGGACTTATTGCTCTGGCAAAAGGGTGTACTGAATTGGAGTGTTTAAAGGTTGACCTCGGAGATATTTCAAATGAAGCTTTGATGTGTCTAGGAACGCATTTGAAGAATCTCCGTAAATTTCGTATGGAGTTGGCACCTAAGAAAGATGGGACAACACTTCTGCCGCTAGACAATGGGATTCGGGCTATGCTACTGAGTTGCAGCAAACTTGAAAGGCTAGATATCAATCTCTCGCTTCTAGGATTCTTGCAGGGAGAATTGACGGATGTAGGTTTAGAGTATATCGCTAAATATGGTGCTAATTTGCGGTGTGTATCTCTTAATTATATAGGAGTGTCTAATGCAGGACTTGTGAAGTTATCCGAAGGGTGTCCAAGATTAAGAAAGCTGAAATTAAGGGGTTGTCCATTAAGCAAAGAAGTTGTTGCCAGCTGTGTGTTTAATATACCTTCTCTAAGGTATGTTTGGGGTTACAAGCTTAATGATTGGGCACTCACTCGTCCAGGGTTTCAACTTTGAACATTGGTATGTATGTTCTTCGTCATTTACTTGAAAATTATTGTTCTTTTCCTATTAATAAGGGTGTCTTACTCTCCGAGTTTTTGTAGTCTTGGAATATCGTGATTGTGAAATTTTATCATTTGCATGCTTTCTATCATCTGTTTAGCACAAGTTTGATTTTTTACGAGTTTTCTGTTACACCAAATAACGGTTTCTGTATAAATGATGCACCATCCCATTTTTGAATATTCCTGGCAACTTGGGACTAAATCCTCCCGCTGAGAGGTGATAAATGGCCTATGCATACAGACAATGAATTAAAAAGTGGATAAAGTTTATGTAATTAACTCCAAATGTTAACGAAGATGGCCTTAAAATTTTTAGAACTGCACTTCTTTTCATGATATATAAGTCTGGACTCGTGTAACTGCCCCTGTGGAGGTCTAGGTACGACCCCACTTTATCAACTTACAGTAGGCGCAGAAACATACAAACTTGTGCATTTCTTCTCTTTCTAAGATTTATGTGTCCTGGCATGGAATTAACTACAGGAAATGTGCACTGGTTGAGCATATAGCTGTAGCACCATACTGGCTGATGGTGATTGCATAGTTATCCACACTTAGAGTGCAATGGATATACAACATATATGGAAACCGAAAGCTAATGAAATTAGATAGATGACACGGGAAAGTATTGTCTGAAATTTACTAGTAAACGTAGATGACAGATATGAGTTGTGTACATGCCAAGGCACTTCATGAATTTGTTAATCTTTATAATTGAGAGAAATAAATTTGTCAGCTTTTAAATGTCAATTAAATATATGTTTCCACCTTTCTTACTATCACCCTCTGAACTTGTTAATCTTTATTGACTCGTATAGGAAGGAGCAAGTCGAAAAGGAGGTCTCCAACAAGTGACGAAATTTAGAAAGGAAGGTAGAAGTTATGCTTGAAGAGGAAATGGCTAATATGAAGAGTAAGCACAAGATATAAGAGATTGAGATGATAAAAATGTTTAAACTCAAAATTAGCATATGGAATGACTTGTTTGTCAAGACTGATATTAGCTTATTTCGTTATAGGTTGTAGTAAAACTTGTATGTCATGCACCTCTTGTTTTGTTGGTGGTTATCCACATGAACTTGCAGAAATATTTGAATTAGTGTAGTGCTTGTTGAGTAGGTATGCAGCATAATCACTTCATGTGTGCATTGTATCACTCATTTCATTTACTTTGCAACATATTAATGCATCATTTGTTGAGAGATACACAAGTGTTTATGTGTCGATCTACCCCACTTTGACTTGTGCTGAAAAAACCTACCCATTTTGAACCAGCAAGAAAGGTGGAAACATAAGGAAATGAGGTGATTTGCACACTCCTCAAATTGATTGGCACACTCAAATTTAGAGTGCCTTGACATTTATACCCTTACCGGGGTGAAAATGAGTAAAGTGATGTGAGGGTTTAAATGTGAAGACACTCTAAATTAGAGTGTGCCAATCAATTAAGAAGAAAGTGAAAGTGAAGTAAAGAAAAAGGAAGTAAAGAAATGGAGAGGAAGTAAAGTGGTGTTTCACCCCAAAAGTGGGGTGAAAGTTATAAAGGCAAAATCCTTCCACTTTCACTCAATTACTTTCACTTTCCTTCTTAAAATAAAACTTGAGAACATGAGCTTTTTTATATTTCATCACTTTCACTTTCTTTCACCCCTTTTCATCAACTTGAGAACATAGTGAAAATAGTCTAGTTGCAGAAGGAGAGTATTTTTTTTCAATAATACAAGTTCATGGATATTTGGATACCAATCTTCAAATTTTTTGTATGATTTCAATAATCAAAATAAGAATCATAAAATCATAAAATAAAGTTGTATATAATCAGGTAATTCTGAATGTACCATCAAAAATCAAGATTCGTACGATGTCATACAACATCAGTATTTTGAATGATCAATACAAAAATGAATCTAGCATCTACGGTCCGGAATTCCCCGCTAATGTATAACACTAAAACACATTATTTGTTGAGCAAAGACCCGAAATGGAGCTACTTCATTTCCCTTCATGAAGTATGATCTTGATTGTGATTCACAGGTTCTTTTATGAAAGACAAAACAACGGAAATCAGTTCATCTTGATGCTTTGAGAATCCATGGTTGGCTCCTTTAACAACATGTAACTTGTGGTTCGGTATGATCTTTGCAAACTCTGATGCCTCTTTGACTCGGACAATTGTATCATCAGACCCGTGTACTGTCAACACACTGCATAACAAATATAGCTTTTTGATCATATAGAATAGAAATATTCAGCCATCATGATGCATAAAAGGGATACATGACGTCTTGAAATAACAACAAATGAGTCGGATGAAAAAGTATTCACATTTGACATTTTAGGATCAGACACATTTTACTGAAGTAATTTTATATCATACCTGCAATCTTTGCCAATTTGCAGGCAAGCTTCATGCATATTTGTATTCAAACGTTCCATCAAGCTATCCTCAGTCACACGATATAAAAACTCTCCTACACATCGAGCATTTAATAGTTAGTTTTTGCATTTTAAGGTGCTGGGAATGAA
>LBNU01021455.1:36235-63921 GCA_014162995.1 Artemisia annua | reverse complement strand
TTAAACTCTGACTGGCGCATTATCCAAGGGTTAAAGATACTCTGAAGTTGATTTTGAATCACTTTAAAAGCTTCCTTGCAGTTACTCGGATGAAGTTCTTCTTCTTTAAGTAGCTTTTCAAGTTGATCCAGGTTTTGAATGAGTTTGTCTTTGAAATTATGAAATCGAACTCTTATGAAGTATTCAAAAGCCTGATCGAACCTTGATTCATACCCTGGTGTATAAATGACCTTCACAATCTGTGACTTGAGCACATTAAACGCTTTCATAGATTTTCTTTCTCTCATTTGTATTTCCTTCTCCATTGAATTCTTATGTGTGAAAAGGTTGTTCGTTGGATCTTTAGGATGAACTTAGGTTGTTGGTGTAGATTAGATTTGATGAAACTTTGAAAAACGTGTTTGGATTATTTTAGTGATTTCGTATTTTTCCCTCCAAAAATTGAAGTTAAAAATTTTCTCTTCCAAAATTTGAAAATCACTATGAAATGCAATTCTAAGGTTGCACGAAAAATTTGAGTTTTTAAAAATTTTGACGCCAAATTTTACCGAAAAAATTTGAATTTTGGCCTAAAAATTTGAATTTTTGGTCAAAATTTTCAACGTTATACCAAAATTTAAATCTCGCGTAAAAATTAAAAGTTTAATCTCCTGTAAAAAATAAATTTTACTCAAATTTTCCCGCCAAAAAACTCTTTTTTTTTTTTTTTGAAGACTCACTAAGATATTAGGGTTGATATAGATTGGGTTTGTTTGATGAAGCTACGTTGGTTGATTAAAGGTTTTCGAACTCAAATAAGCAAGAACTATGATGCTCGCAAAATCCAAATCCCAAACTCGCAAAATAACTTTGATACTCGCTAAGTAAATCTGATACTCGCTTGAATTCTTCTTGATACTCGCTAAATGAACTATGATACTCGCTAAGATTTGTTTGATACTCGCTAGGAATAGTTTGATACTCGCTATGACTTTGATACTCGCTAACGAAATCTCATACTCGCTAAAGAAAGTTCATACTCGCTAGAGTTTAGATGATACTCGCTAAATTTGGGATGAAACTCGCAAAGTTTTGGTGATACTCGCTAAGTAGAAAGCCTTACTCGCAGAGGATAAGGTTATGAAAGGCAAACTCGCCAGATTGAACCAATACTCGCTAACAAAAAAAACAATACTCGCTACAAAACAGAATCCAAACTCGCTAGAATTTACTTCCTACTCGCTAACAAAATTCAATACTCGCAAGCTTTTTCAAATAAATTCCATACTCGCTTAACCCTAATTCACAAACTCGCTAAACCCCAAAAAACGTGTACTGTTCGAATTTTTTGATTCAAGAACATGTAATATTTAATCTATAACGAGTATAAACCTATCAAAACACCTAAAAACCTTAAACCTTAAATCAAACGAGCCTTACTTGTTGACCACGAAACCAAACGAACCATGAAATAGCCAAACGACCCAAAAAACAATCAACACTAAATCTAAACCAACCTAAATCTATCCCTTGGCGATTGATACCACTTGTAGGAACCCGGAAACAACCTAAATCACGACCTTCTTCATCAAAATCTAGAGAGAGAAAGAGAGATGTAGAGAGAGAGAGAGATGGGAGGATCAAGTGTGTGAAATAAAGAACTATGTGTATTACCAAATGATCAACCAACCTTCCAAGTGAAGGTATACAATGTATTTATAGTGCTAACAAGTCTAGGGCTTTTGACTATTACATGTTTGGCCCTTAGACTTTCTAGTGATTGATAAATGAACATATAACTTCTTAAAACGCTTTCTAACGCAACCTATTACATGATTCTAGAACATAATGACCGACACTTCATAATATAAAAATACGATGCTAACAAGATGTATATCAATGGGAAGTTACTCATGATGATGTTACGGTTTTTATGATGAAAGGTTTTTGTGATGAAGAAAAGTGTTAATGAAAGCTCTTTTTATAGGCAAGATAGTCTCATGGGTTATTAATGATGATCATTCAATTATACTTGCCTTGATAGTTTTGGGGAGTAAATATGGAAAGTATTAAATGTATCGGGTTGACTTTCAGAAGATATTTTGGTCAAAGAGTCAATATTAATAGATATTTTCATCGACCAGTACTTTGCCAAAGTACTGCTGAAAGTACTGCTCTCTGTTATATGGAAAGTACTGCTCTGAAGGGTACTGCTGACGTGGAAAAGTACTGTTCTAACGGTCAAAAATACGGGGTAATGGTAGAAAGTTTGTTATAGAAGAGATATATGCCAAAATAACGGTATACGCATTAAATGGGTTTTGATTTTTTATATCTTATCCATATTTAACTAACCCTACCGTCTTTTTACTCTCACTTTTCCACTTCACATTCATCTTTACGCCATCAATTCCATTAACCCTTTCCAATCATTCATACAACTTCACAAATTGCTCGTTCCACTTGCAGTAAACATAACATGATTGCTAATTTGGATAAGACCGAATTGAACCTTGATTTTCATGATGTGATTGATTTCCTAACTGGGTCTTCAATCAATTACTCTTTATTGGTCAATCCAGATATCATTGGACCATGGATTCAAGAATTTTGGGCAACTGCTGCATCCGGTTGGGAAGAACCAGATCTCTCCTTCATTACGGCTAAAGTTGTTGGGCGTAATATTAGGATCACTGAAGCTAGTATTCGCACAAATCTTATGTTTCATGATGAAGAAGGTAGTGTTAGGTTTGATAAACAAGTACTTTGGGACACCCTTAGAGATATTGGGTATGAGGGTTCACTTACTAAGCTTACCTTTGAGAAACCCTTATTTAGTCCACACTGGAAGTACCTGATTCATGTTCTACTTCATTGCCTCAGTAACAAAAGTACTGCTTGGAATGAATTTAGTCAAACCATAGCATCTGCCTTAGTGGGATTAGCTACCAATCAGCCTTTCAACTTCTCATTCATGATTCTTAATGGTATGCACAAACACATCAAGAATGGTTCACCATTTTTGATGTATCCCAGGTTCATTCAACTCTTTTTGAACAAACAGCTTGAAGGTGTCCCCAAACCTCAAGACTTCTTGCCAGCCATTGTTCTTCCTAATAAGGTGTTCACTTTTATGGCTACCAAGAGTGCTAAGTTCTCTGGAAGGAATACACCTCTTACTGCACATATTTTGGAAATGGCACAAGCTGTTAGAGATGCTGCTCAAGAGGAATCAGACCCTGCTTCTGAGCATTCAGACTCTGCTCCCGCTCCATCCCAAGCTCAAGATGTTTCACAACATTCAGAGCAGTCACACTCAGAGGGAGGAGATGCTTCTCAACATACTGTTTCCAAAGAAAGGACTGCTTCTCTGCAAGGTACTGCTAGTCCTGTTTCATATGATGCTGAGAATCAACCACCCACTGCCAATGATTATACTTCCACAGATGGTTCTCAAACATCTGGAGGAGATGAGGGGGTGATGGCTGATAAGGAGGCACTTGCTCAAGAAGAAGTTCTGAATGCTTATGCTTTGACAAGGGAACTAAGGAGACTGAAGAAAGCTTATGAAGATCAAGCTGCACTACTTTTGAAGTTGAGCAACAAGTTCAAACGATTAAAGAGGTTTGTTTGGCCACTTGTTAAACATCACAGGCTATGGGTCAAGTCACAACAGAAAAGTGGTTACAAACCTAAGTCCAAGAAAAGAAAGTTCAAGAAACATTCTTCATTCCCATTGGGGAGGAATTTGCAGAATAAGAATGTGAATGAAGATTCTGGTTTGGATAAGAGTGAAGATGTTGATTTTAATGATGATGCTGATTTTAATGATGATATTCAACCCCTTGAAGAAATAACACCACTTGAAGAAAACATTCCTCATCAAGATACTGCTGAGAGAAAGATTGATGAGACTGAGAAAATGGATGTTCAAGATGCTGATGTTCAAGTCAGAAGTGGTGATGATAAAGAAGAATTGGATGTGGAAGATACTGGTGTTGAAAATGTTCAAGGTACTGCTCATCAAGATACTGCTCATCAAAGTACTGAGAGACAGTTTTTAATCACACCAAGGACTTTGGATTTTGAAGAAGATGTGGGTCCATCCAATCCAGTTCAGGAAGAAGAGGTTAGAAAATCTACCAATAGTGATGATGAGACTATTGCTGAGATTATGATGAGTATATCCAGACCTAGAGGTATTGTTATTCCTGGAGTTGAACATACTGAAGATATACAACCTTCTTCTCAACCAACTCAAGAGCTAGATCCTAAGGATAAAGGGAAAGGAATCCTAGTAGAGTCAGACAAAAAGAAGAAGAAGGAGTTTACTTTAGCACAGATAAGGGCTTTTCAAAAAGCTCAAGGTGAAGAAGCTGCCAGAAAGCTACAAGCAGAATTAGATGTTGAAGATGAAATTTCAATCAAGCCAATTGTTCAACCAAGGAGACCAATGACAAAAGCTCAAGAAAGAAATTTTTACATGAGTTATTTGAAAAGTCGTGGATACAAAGTTCTGCAGAGGTTAAAGTATCAAGAGATGAAAGATCTATATAATGCTGTCAGAGAAGCTTATGTAAGGCAAGTTGATGGTATTATTGGTTTTGATACTGAGGAAGGAAAGCAGATGGCGGATAAAGTTAAAACAAGAAGCTCAAAGAGAAAAGGAACAACAACTCAAGAACTGTCATCAAAGAAGCTCAAGACCACAATTGAATTAAGAACTGATACAGTTGATGAGCTGAGGAATTATCTAAGGGTTGTTGATTTTGATTATCCCAAGGCAAAAGAAGCTGCTGAGACAAAATCTAAGATATCTGCATTGGAGGTTGTAGAATCAAAAGAAGATGGAGATTATTTTGTTTACCACAGAGAAGATGAAAGCTTTAGAGCATTTAATTTGCTGTGGGACATATTGTATTTTATAGACAGAGAAGACTTACTCCATTTATACCAGCAAATACAAGCTTATTTTGAAAATATTCCACTGAAAGGAATAGGGTTAGTCTTGCTGGGTAATCTTACAACTCTTTGGGATACTGAAGCAACAAGTACAGATGACATTTGGAAGAATCAAGAAGATTGGGAAATTCAAAGTTGGAGATACTTTGAATTAGCTGGAGTACATGTGTTAGAGCTAGAAGATGGAACCATGATTCACATGCTAGCAGAAAGGAGATATCCTCTTACAAGAGATCTTATGATTAGAATGCTAGAACATGGTATGGAGTTAGAAGAAGAGAATGATACAGCTCTAATGGTGATTGAATTGTTCATCAAGTGGAAAATTTCAGCAGAGGATGATGCATAAATACTGGTATGGTTTTATTATATATATATATCTTTTGAATAACAGAGTACTTTATTCAAAGTACTGTTATACAAACAGTACTTTATCAAAGTACTGCTTGAAGTTTTAAACCAGTAAAGTTCTTTATAAAGATAGCAATTTTTGTAAGTGTGCAAAATACTTTTTGAAGCACAGAATAAAATAGCAACAAAATGTTTTTGGGTCACACATGGTGTTAGTATACACAACAAATGGTATTCAACTCACCATGTTTAACAGACAAGAAAGAGTTTGACTCATCATGAGGGTACGGCTCTGATGTGATTATCAAATCCGTTTTTAGTTGACAATTTACTAAAAATTGTATGGTTTTCAACTTACCATATCTGTGATAGTGAAGAGTTGGCTAGCCCACAAGATAATGGCTTGTGGTAAAGGCTGTGGAAAATCCATTCATATGGTAATTAGTTCACCATGGTAGTGATTGTACTAAAAGAACTAGCTAGTCCAAAAGCAAACGGCTATTGGTAAAGACTACTCAAATCCGTTGATAGCTGATGATTTGCTAAAAATCATATGGTTATCAATGTACCATGGTTTACTACCCTAAACATTGGCTACTCCAGAGTTAATGGCTTTGGTAAAGAGACATCAAAATCCATTATTTTTCAATGATTCACCTCTCACAGGAGTTAACACACCTGGAAGTGATGAGAATAGTATGAAACGTAAAAGATTTGATGTACCTTATGTCAATATGTTGCTGAGTAGCTGTAAAGATTGTTGCTGATGGTTGCTGATAAAGATTGCTGATGAAGAGTACTTTGATGATAATTATATGATTACAGTACAAAAAGATACAATCATTCCTTGAAGTTAAAGATGATATGGCTTAAGGAGAAGACAAAGAAACTTGAAATCAAGCAAGTAGAATTCAAGTTAGGGGAGGATTGTTGGGTTATAAAGACAAAGTACTGCTGGAAGATCAAAGTACTGCTTCTCATAAAAGTCAAAGTGCTGCTGAAGAAAGTCAACGTACTGTTTATTAAAGTACTGCTATGATCAAGGACTACAATGTAAAACGTTTAAGGATCATTATGTAATTCTAGAAGGATCATTATGTAATTCTAGAATGTTCTTTAGATTATAGTTAGTTTAATTGTTGTTCAAGTATTGTAAACCGACTAGGCCGGGTTTTCCTTATGCCTATAAAAGGATCCCTAGGTTGGCATTAGAGAATACGAATATAAGAATATGATATTAGAGATATTTAGGGATTGTTAGTGAATCTGTGTACGTAAGCAGGTTCAAAATTCAATATAATCAAAGTTCTTTGATAATTCTTCTTAGCTTTGTTAAAGTAGATTCCGCATACTTAACAGAGTTATTCAGTGTTTCATTGTTAATAGTTTAGGATTTATCCAAGATTATTATACCCTTACAAGCTACATAGTTAGTTTGGTTAGAATATATCGATCCAACAAAATCTTATCCAATCATTTCAACTCCCGCTCCTCCGTTTTAAACCTTACCCTCCCGCTTTTCCTCATTCTCCCATTTGAACTCCCTCCTCCTACCCTTTTGTTTTATTTCTCCTCTATCCTTTCTAAACCTTCTCTCCTTACCTCCTTCTACAACGTTCTAAGAGTTAGAACTTGTATTTCTCGTCATATCACAAGATCCTATTAGTTAGGACTTGTAAGAATATCTATTTTGAACTTTAATCCTCATTATGTTCAACTACGATATTATACTATCTCTCTTTATAAGGATTGTAAAGGTGAGATTGAAAATGCTCATCACTCGAGATGTAGCAAATTGGTAACAGAATAGCTATGGAACTAGTCACCATAGCTAGAACTTGTCTGTGTCATGATTTGAGTATGTGTCCATCATGAATAGAACTTGTTTTCATTATGACTAGAACCCGTCCTCATCTTGGTTAAAACTTGTTTCTACCATGACTCGAACTTGTCTCCAAAACACTCTTGGACCACATATCCTTAAGTGTGGACCACTCTTCCATCTTCCGCCGATACTACTTAAGGACGATTTATGATGACTATTCTATTAAAATGAATTAGGACGCTCTTTCATTTTAAGAAGAAAGTTATAAATCGTATGGATCATGAATTTATAAGCTCTTGCTTACAAGGATTGGGACGCCATTACTTGTGAGTAACGAGATATAAATAAATGAAACCAAGTATATGGCAAATGTACAAACAATTCTTGCTCCATTTGTACAACTCTTTCCTCTTTTCTCATCTTTCTCAATCCATTCTCTCCTCTACTCCTACGTTCATCTAAATCTTGGGACGAGATTTCTTCTAAGGGGGTGAGACTGTAGCAACCCACAAAATCTCATCACTATCATTCCCATTACAAATACCTATAGTAGGTATTTCCTCAGGTAAATTTTTGCTTTTTACATGCATATCATTACATAAGTGACTCTCTAGGCCTGCTCATGTATCTACACAAGGTAATATCTCTATCTACACACCTTATAAACTCTTGGTATGTCATGCATAGGATTACAATAACACCACAATAAGTAAAACACCAATCTAAAACACTAATCTCATCACAAAACCCTAACTAACACTAAGTAAGCCCTAATTAGCCTTATGTGTTTACAAAACCCTAATTGCTTATCTGAACTAATTTGAAAGTGTTCAAGGCTTAAGTATAAGTTACCTTAGGAATATTAGGATACCTTAGGACCCCTAGGCCTTAGTACAACCCATTAGAGCTTAGGTACAAGTCTCTTAAGCATAAAACCATAACTAGGTTATAACTTCCCGGAAACTAAGTCAAACCTTCCCAAACTTTTCCCATAAGCTACCACCTCTTAGTATAAGCCCCTTAGGACTTAGGATTAGTCACTAAACACTCATAGGACCCTAATCTAGGCACTAAACCCTAAGCTAAACCCTAATCACCCATTAAGAAAAATTAGGCTATAACTAAACCTAACTTAACCCTAAACCTAAAACTAAGTACCCTAAGCACCTCTAGCACCTCAAGCAACTTACCTAGCAGCTTACACACCACCTTAGGCTTAACCTAGCACCCTATCACCCACCTACATCACCTACTTAGGTCTCGTTTAGATTAAAAATGCTAAACCACCCTAATCCGTTCCTAAACCACCTCTAAACCACCCTACACCACCCCTATAAGCTCTAAGCTGCTTACAAGCACCTCCCCATCACCGCCTTACCACCTTGTGGCCACCAAACAGCCACCAAGGCTCCTCNCTTAGGCTTAACCTAGCACCCTAGCACCCACCTACATCACCTACTTAGGTCTCGTTTAGATTAAAAACGCTAAACCACCCTAATCCGTTCCTAAACCACCTATAAACCACCCTACACCACCCCTATAAGCTCTAAGCTGCTTACAAGCACCTCCCCATCACCGCCTTACCACCTTGTGGCCACCAAACAGCCACCAAGGCTCCTCGTCACCTCCTTATACCCCTAAACCGCCATACGACCTCCCTTTCTTCCTAAACACCCCTATGGCTGACTATAGCTAACATGAATCATCATGTAGCTCTCAATAGTCACCTTATAGCTCCCATGAGTCATCTCCCTCCCCCTTCGACACCTAGCTTCCCATTTCTTGGGCACCAAGGCCATCGAGCCTATATAAACCCTCGTACCCCCCTTCACTTCAAACCACACCTCCCCATCTTTCTCCACCTTAAACTTCTATAGTTAGTAGTAGTATAGGATCCCTTATAGTCCTAGGAGTCGAGTAGTACAAGCCTTGAGGCCTTGTCGAGTTCATTTCCCATCGAGAAAACCCTAAACCCTCGCTAGCTTCACTTTAGATCATGTAAGCCTTCATACTTGCTCCTATTAGTTTTAGTTTAGTTCTAGGATAGTACTAGGATTCCTTATATCCCTTAGATCCCCTTGCCTAAGCCTTGATCACTAGAACTAGCTCGTTAACTTTCTAAAACTCTAAAAAGAGTCGAATTGCTATTTTTACACTATAAGCCCTTTTCATAAGTTATAAGCTAGTTTAGGTAACTTAGTTAAGCTCATATTAGTTAAACATAAGCTAGGAAACCTTTTTGTTTCATAAAAATATAGTTTGCATGAAATTAGGACTAGTTTTGCAAAACTTTCCATGCATAGGGGTATATATGGTAACTTTCTGAAAATACTAAGTTTAGGGACTATTTTTGACATATCTTAGAAGTTATAAGCATAAGGACCCTTTTTGCAAAGATATATAACCTTAGGATAAAAAGTTAGAAAGTTATAAACATATAAGGACTAGTTTTGCAAAAGTTAATAAGTTAAGGGTATAAAGGGTAAATTTTGAAAACATATAAGTTCAAGGGTCATACATGTCATTTTCTCAAAATATAGAAGTATAGGGACTAAATATGTGAAGTATAGATAGTTATAAACTTAAGTAATATAAGTATTATAAGTATAGGGTAGATTTAGTAAATATATTAAACTTGAAGGTTATAAAGTAAACTATTTTCATATATATAGCAAACCTATTTTTAAGTTAGAACATAACACAATACTAGGGAGCTTCATGTGAGGAGTACTATGTGGATATTTCGTTTTGACGAGTTTGCTGGGTTTACGATTTAAAGTGCCCTGGCTCCTCAAACGATTATTGCATATACTTCTGAATTATGATGGCCCGAACGGTGTTATGTTATAACTAAAACTCTAATAACAATATAACTCAATAGTAAGGAACTTCGTGTGAGGAGTTATATACTTCTGAATTATGATGGCCCGAACGGTATTATGTTGGCAGCATAATACAATAGTAGGGAGCTTCATATGAGGAGTTATACTTCTGGATTACGATGGCCTGAACGGTGTTATATTATATCTAAGAATCCTAAGATAAAATACTTAATAAACCTAAAACAAAACAACTAGAGCTTGACATACCTACACCACAATAATAGACCTCAAGATACGTGAGTAAGCAGCCTAGACCTCTAGTCACTCTAACATCATCCACATAGCCTAAAGCCCAGGTGAGTTCATAGCCTCACACTCTTTTTAAAACGCTTTCTAAATGCTTTTCAAACTCTGTGAGGGGGATACATGCTACTTGCTTTTTAAAAACCGAATACAAGTCTTTTTCTTTGGTTGTTGCACGAGTGATACTATTTCTGCCACTATTACATAACTAAAATTCATGAGCCATAATCACTTGCGGGTTTTACGTAAGTGAACGCGGGTATAGTTGATAGATCTATTGGAGTGTGACAACTCCCGTTGGTTTACCTCATCCGGGTAACCAATAAGTACTATACTTGAAACCCTAAAGGATTAACTTTCGCAAGTTATCCTACTTGTCCCCTCATGGTTGGGCCTGCAGCCCCCATGACCCGGACTGTCAGTGCGGTTTCATGAGCTTAGTGCAACATACCCAATCTTGATAATTGTGCATGCATCACAATTATCACACACATTTGCGGGTTTTACGTAAGTGAACGCGGGTATAGTTGATAGATATATTGGAGTGTGACAACTCCCGTTGGTTTACCTCATCCGGGTAACCAATAAGTACTATACTTGAAACCCTAAAGGATTAACTTTGGCAAGTTATCCTACTTGTCCCCTCATGGTTGGGCCTGCAGCCCCCATGACCCGGACTGTCAGTGCGGTTTCATGAGCTTAGTGCAACATACCCAATCTTGATAATTGTGCATGCATCACAATTATCACACACATACACTTTCCCAGATGGGTGTAACATCTGAACCCAGGGAACTTGTATTCACCCACACCCTAAACCTATGACACTCAATCAATAACTAGTGTTGACTTTTAAGCATGTATTCTAGGTAACAAAGCTCTGTGGAAATTGAGGCATGGAGTGGTACAAAGCCTTGCAGGACTTTTCACTCAGTTATCATTCAAGTTTCAAAACAAACATAAATTTTGGGGACCTCCTCTTATAAAACTCTGATGATTTTATTGAATGATAACTCATTCTATAAAATGTCTCTTTTTAAGTCGTTTTCTATTACTGTAACTGTGATTCCATGAAGTAATACCCCAACTCTAAATCCGCTGCGAAACGTGAAAATGGGGGTGTTACACAATGTGACTAATCGATAAACACACATATAAAGGTTATTTGGGTGATAATCCTAAAATATTGCCTTCTTAAAAAGTTTCTTCCAAATGTATCAAGAAATCCCAATACACTACTCGTAAATGGTTTCAAAATGATGTAAAAGCCAACTTCTAAAGTTTACAAACTACAGGCACACTCATAATTTTGGTGGATTTGGGGTAAAACAGGGGAAACTGAAATAGGCTAAACCTCACCATGGTATTAAGGGTTAATGTGCTTGGCTAAGGTCCATTCTAGTTAGGTTCGGAAAAACATGTCAAAAGTTTTAAAAGTGGCATAATTTTTCAAAATAAACTAGAAAAATGGGGCAAGATAAAGTTCAAGTATATAATTCTACTCCCGTCCCCCCACTTGAGTTGTACAAAGTCCCATTTGTACGTAAAATAAAAATAAAGAGGAAAAGTATAATTAGAACGAGAACTTCCCTGAAATTCGCTCTTGAAAATGGTAGAAGGATCATGTTGAAAAACGTGCCTTCGCTTCGCCTAAAGAGTGACGAATCGTTTTTCAAGCGGTGAAGCTTATAAACTCGAGTCGTAGTCCCAACGAGGGTTGAATTGATCTCGTCACTCAAAATCGTGAGTTATGTGAAGTGAATTGGTTTGAAAGATTATATTTGGTTTTGTTTACACTACGAGAAAACTTTTAAGATTTAACAATTTTAGAAAATAAGAACGTGTTTAAAAGAAATAAAATTAAGAACAAAGGAAAACATTAAACTCGATGAAACTAAGTTAATCAAAACGAAAGAAAAGTTTAAGAAAGAAAAGTAAACTAAGAACGTAAAATGTTTTTGGATTTTAGATTTAATAAATGAAAAGTAAACGTAAAGCTTATAAAAGATTTAACGAACTAAGACTAGAAGAAAATAAACTAAGTTAAAAAGGTTTTAAGAAAAATCGGCGGAGTTTCGTTTAGAAAAGAACCAAACAAAACCCTCACTCGATGAAACGATGAGGGAAATAAAAGCCTAGCTCGGCTTATAAAAGAAATGAGAAATGAAAATCGGAAAACGGGACTTGACTCAAAAAGAAAAATGAAAATGAAACTTGCAAACTAGTAACCAAGACTCATACTCGCGAACATAATATGATTCATACTTGCAAAAACTGTTTCATACTCGCAAGAACACCAAAGAAACCCATACTCGCAAACAATTTGACCATACTCGCAAAAATCTCTAGACCATACTCGCTAAATAAGCTTGCCAAGATGATACTCGCAAGTTTAGTTGCTTACTCGCAGAAAAATCACAATGATACTCGCAATCCTAGGTTTTGATACTCGCTAAAACAATTTTCATACTCGCAAGACTAAAGGTGATACTCGCTAGAAACACCATACTCGCAATTTTAGTTGGTTCCTTACTCGCAAAAGATGCCAAACTCGCAAAACCCTAAACACCTACTCACAATAATAATAATAATAAACGATTTGAACTTTTTAACGTGGACTAAAGATTAAAACCTAATAAAATTTAATAAAAACTTTATAAAGAACTAGTTTAAAAAGCTAAATGAGCTAGTAAATAAGCTAAATAAGCCACGAATTAAAACAAGCCCTAACTCATATTTTTTATCTTTTTCCAAATAAAAAAACATGCAAAGGTGACAAAATATTATAGAAGCTTTAGTAAAAGATTAAAATAAACGTATATAAAGATAAATAAAAAACTCAAAGCTTGTAAAGATTAAGAAGAAAGATGAAGATGAATGACAATAAGCTAAAGAAAAGTTTTAAGACATGAAAACTAAAAATGCATTAATAATAAAACTTACACACACTAAACAAGACTAAAACCTACTAAAATGAAGACTAGCTTATGAATGAAGCCACCATGAGGTATTTATCATGCTAGGAGGGGTCCAAGTTTGTCTTCGTGTACATTTTGCCCCCTAGACTTTTACATCTCATGAAAACAACACATAAACTACATTACAAGACTACTAAACGTTCCAAATACTAAATGTAACTCTTGTAACTTGAGGTTGCGTGTTGACGTTTCTTCCAAGGGTCTTCAAAGACTTAAAAGTGATCACTTGCTTGAATTTGTAAAGCTTAACGTAATAATTATCTTTGAACTTCGATTAAGCGTCTCTTTCATAAATTCGTCGTCACGGGCTTTTCTTAAGTAGATTTCATCTTTGACTTGACTTTTAGACTCTCTTCCACATCTCGTGCTCGTTTTAGGCTTTTTGGTTGCTTTTGATGTCGTTTTTGCAATATCCTTTCCTGCACAGTCACAAACACAAAAACACGATATCTTTGGCGTTTAACGTTAGTTTTTGGTCTTCTTATCACTTAAACTAAGGTCAAAAGTATGTGTAAAATAGCACATACCAAAGAGCAAACTTCAATTCCCTGGAATCACACAACTACCAAAAGCATAAAACCTAAAAAGAAAAATAAAAAGTAAAGAAAAACCTAACTCACTTTCGTAGGAATCACGGTTGCATTTAGCGTATGCAACAAGCCTTTTAAACCACTTAGTGTCCTAAGTGGACGAGTGAAGTCTCGTGAGGGTTTACAGGGAACATACCCACAAAGTTCATTTAAAAACTAATACAAGTTTAAATAATGTTTTGTAAAAAATAAAAAGCATTTTTAAGGTTCAGAAGGTAGCTACGGCGTAGCTAAAATGGGGTGCTACGCCGTAGTTGCTGATTTTATTTTGAGTGACACCGGGGGGTTGCTACGGCGTAGTCAGTGGAGGAGCTAAGCCGTAGCAAATGTCTGGAGAATTTTTTCTTGGTGCAAAAGTCCAAAAATTGGTTCCCCATCGCCATGCTTCCTTTAGTACCTGCAAATTATTAGTACAAAACATACCAAACCAACAAAATAAAGAAAAATGAAAAGGAAAAGGATAATTCGGGTTGTCTCCCAAAAGAGCACTTTTGTTTATTATCGAGTCTTTAAGTTAGACTCACTGCCACGCTATGTAGGTGTGAAATACAGATTTTCCAACAATCTTCGAACATCATCACCATAGTAGATCTTTGCTCTGTGCCCATTTACTTTAAACCGCTGGTCCTGGTCATCGATTTCCTCAATAGTCCCATAAGGGAATACTTCAATTACCGTGGATGGTCCGTACCATCTTGATCTAAGTTTTCCCGGAAATAACCGAAGTCTAGAATTATAGATTAGGACTTTTTGTCTGACTTCAAACTCCTTTTCTTGTATCCTAGCGTCGTGCCACCTTTTTGTTCTGTCCTTGTAAGCTTTTGAGTGATCATAAGCTTCGTCCCTTAATTTAGCTAACCTATGCAACTGAGTCAATCTGTTCTTCTTGATTTCTTCTGGATCAAAGTTGGCGTTTTTCAGTGCCCAGTAAGCTTAATGTTCCAATTCAACTGGTAGGTGACATGTTTTTCCATATACGATACGAAATGGTGTACATCCTAAAGGTGTTTTGTGAGCAGTGCGAAGTGCCGATAATGCGTCATCGAGTTTGTTTGCCCAATCCTTACGGTTTTTATGAACAGATTTCTCAAGGACGCGTTTAATGGCGCGGTTGGTGTTTTTTGTCTGTCCACTAGTCTGAGGGTGGTAAGGTGTACCCAACTGATGAATCACACCATATCTTTTAAGTGTCTTTTCCATTAGTGAGTTACAAAAGTGAGTACCTCGGTCGCTGATAAGGGACTTGGGGACTCCAAATCTAGAGAAAAGCATTTTGAGGAACTTAACAACTGACCTAGCATCATTATTGGGCAGGGCTTCGGCTTCTACCCATTTTGATACATAATCTACAGCCACAAAATTGTAACATTTCTTCCCAGATGGGGTGAATGGTCCCATGAAGTCTATTTCCCAGACATCGAAAACTTCGCAAAATATAAGATTATTCAAAGGCATTTGATTCCGTGAAGAGATGTTACCTGCACGCTGACATGCGTCGCAATTCTTTACATATTTGGCAGCATCCTTGAAAATGCTTCGCCATAGAATCCAGCCTCGAATACTTTCCTAGCAGTTGTGTCGGCCCCGTGATGTCCTCCGGTTGGTCCCTTGTGACAATTGGTTTATTTCCTCCCCGAATACACATCTTCTGATGATTCCATCTGCACATGATCTGAACAAATATGGATCATCCCAAAAGTAGTATTTAAGATCAGCGAAGAATTTCCTTCTCTGGTCGGGTGTAAGGTTTCCAGGTAGTATCCGTGTTGCCAGATAGTTTGCAAAGTCTGCATACCAAGGATCTGATTTGACTTCCCTTATTTGTACTGCCATTAAGTGTTCATCTGGAAATGACTCCCGGATGGTTTCTTCATCTAATTCCTCAAGCTCAGGATTTTCCAGTCTAGAAAGATGATCAGCAGCTAAGTTTTCCGCGCCTTTTTTATCCTTGATTTTAATCTTGAATTCTTGTAATNGTAAGGTTTCCAGGTAGTATCCGTGTTGCCAGATAGTTTGCAAAGTCTGCATACCAAGGATCTGATTTGACTTCCCTTATTTGTACTGCCATTAAGTGTTCATCTGGAAATGACTCCCGGATGGTTTCTTCATCTAATTCCTCAAGCTCAGGATTTTCCAGTCTAGAAAGATGATCAGCAGCTAAGTTTTCCGCGCCTTTTTTATCCTTGATTTTAATCTTGAATTCTTGTAATAATAGTACCCATCGTATCAATCGTGGCTTGGCATCCTGTTTACTAAACAAATACTTCAAGGCAGAATGATCAGTGTAGACAACAGTTTTTGACATAACCAGATAAGACCTAAATTTATCAAAGGCATAAACTACTGCTAAGAGTTCTTTCTCAGTGGTTGTATAATGTGCTTGGGCGTCATTAGGGTTTTACTAGCATAGTAAACTGGTTTAAATTTCTTATCGACTCGTTGGCCAAGAACGGCACCCACGGCGTAGTCACTTGCGTCGCACATTAGCTCGAAGTCATTGTTCCAATCGGGGGCAATGATGATTGGGGCAGTGGTCAATTTATCTTTTAAAACATTGAAAGCTTGCTTACATTCATCATTAAAGTCGAATTTAGCTTCTTTCATTAGCAGTTGTGTTAAGGGTTTGGCTATTTTAGAAAAATCTTGGATAAATCTTCTATAAAATCCAGCATGACCTAGAAAACTTCTAATCCCTTTAAGATTAGTTGGGTATGGAAGTTTAGATATAACATAGATTTTGGCCTTGTCAACTTCGATCCCTGAATTAGAAATTTTGTGCCCCAAAACAATCCCTTCCTTAACCATGAAATGACATTTTTCCCAATTAAGAACTAGGTTGGTCTCTTCAGATCTAGCTAGCATACGGGATAGATTATTTAAACAAGAGTTAAAAGAATTACCAAATACTGAGAAATCGTCCATGAATACCTCCATGAAGTCCTGGCACATGTCTGAAAATATGGCTGTCATGCATCTCTGGAAAGTGGCAGGTGCGTTGCATAGACCAAATGGCATTCGTCTGTAGGCGAATGTTCCGTAAGGGCTGATGCGCGTGATGTGTCGTTGCGGTTGAGCAGTGTTAATGCCTACTCAAGTTTTAAATTTATATTTAGCCGACTTATCAATAACACACACACTTAACGAGCAGTGTACCCGGTCAGTTTGTATATAATGGTAAGTAGAGTGCCGATCACTAAGAGTGGAACGTATTATCTAATTATCCTAATCAGTATTTTAATATCCTAAGTTAGTTTTACAGCCTAATCTAACGAAAGGGGGGTTCAGCCTGAGAGACTGGCACAGATTGGTTATATTAAACAGTAAATTAAACTAATGAGCACGAATCAGCGAATAGCATACACGTACACAGATAGATAATTAGAGACTATAAGAAGACCTGTCCTGATAATTAAGTAGCTTGTCACTTGTTTTATTGCTAGTTTTATATGAAGTGTATATTAATTAATCCTATCTCATTGGTTTCATTATATCGGCGAGTAAACCCTTAATGATTACTTATGACTATCCTATTTATCCAAAGACGTCAGATTAAATAGGCGAGGAAGGGGTATGGCAGCCCAAGCAGTGCTCAGCTAGACACAGAGGTTATCAAAGCACTAATATAAATTCACCAAAGACATCAAACATATAAACTTTAATTGATGGGAAAGCAATTTTAAGGCGGGCATATGATTTTCTGCAGTCACATACTACCGGCCATCAATCCTGATGAATTAAAGCTTACTAATACAATAAAACAAAACTACTTAATGAATTGAATACATGCAGGACCTTCTTACAGCTCTAATATCTTCGTTTAGGGTGTGTCTTGTGTTACTTGTTCGTCTGAATTCGGCTCCTTAGGGTTATGTTGCACACAAAATTCGTCTAGGTCTTGGGGTATTTATAGTCTCTGTCTGAGGGCTCGATGTGGCGCATATAATATGCAGATGCGGCGCATCGACTTAACTTCGCGTGGGGTCCAAGATTATTATATTCTGGAATATTCGTACACCGCCATTGATGCGGCGTATCTTGATCCTTGTATGCGGCGCATGTCCTTCAGTTGTCTTGGATTTTTTCAGGTGAAGTCTTGATAGTGATACGCCGTATGTCAAATGTATAATGCGGCGTATCTGGAGTAGAACGAGCTTGATCTTCTTCTTTGACCAAAGTTTCATATGCGGCGCATGACAGATTCACATGCGGCGCATTCTTCAAAGTCAGGCAATGGTCTTCGAATTCATCTAAGTATGATATTGCGGCGTATCTGTTTAGAGAGATACGGCGCATCTTCTGGATTTCAGTAGACTTTTGACATCTCGCTTGTTTTGCTCCATAATTAGTCCAAAATCGCCAAGTTTCACCTATTACTTGTTTTTACCTGAGAATCACTAAAATAAACATTAAAGCACCTATTCAGTAGACTTTTGACATCTCGCTTGTTTTGCTCCATAATTAGTCCAAAATCGCCAAGTTTCACCTATTACTTGTTTTTACCTGAGAATCACTAAAGTAAACATTAAAGCACCGATTCTCATAAATAATATAATAAAACAAGTCAAATAAATAGGATAAATGATGGTAATAATATGTACTTATTTGAGTTCATCAAGGGCACGTAAAGGTTGTCTTTTCTTGATCTTCCGGGGCTATAGGTATTTGGAAGTACCCTGAAAAACCGTCCAAGAAACAATAGTATTCATGGCCAGATAATCTTTCCAACATTTGATCAATCAATGGAAGTGGAAAGTGGTCTTTCCGTGTAGCGTCATTCAACTTCCGATAATCTATGCAGACTCTCCATCCGGTCACAGTTCTAGTCGGAATCAACTCATCATTCTCGTTTATCACAACAGTCATTCCTCCTTTCTTAGGTACCACATGAATAGGGCTAACCCAGGCACTATCTGAGATTGGGTAGATTAGTCCAGCGTCAAGTAGCTTAATGATTTCTTCCTTCACAACATCTTGAACTTTAGGGTTTAACCTACGCTGTGGCTGAACAACTGGTTTGAAATCGTCTTCCATTAGAATTTTATGAGAGCAGAATGATGGGCTAATTCCTTTGATGTCGGATACTTTCCAAGCGATTGCTCCTTTATGAATGCTTAGTTCACGCAATAAAAGCCTCTTTTCTTCATTAGAAAGGGATGATGAGATAATGACAGGGAATTCAGGATTGTTGTCTAAAAAAGCGTATTCCAAATGTGAAGGGAGCACGTTCAGTTTCGGGATAGACTCAGCCCCTTTTGCTGTTTCGTGTAATACATTTCCTTCCAATGGAACAGGTGATTCAGATTCACCCCCTCCTTCCGAAATGATAGAGTGCAATTGCTCCTGCGGAAGAGATTCTTGCACAAAATCGTCTATGATAGAATCCATTTCATCAAAGTCGTCGAGGTCGTCGTCGGTGAAATTCGCGTACTTCATGGATCGCTCTAAATCGTAGGTTATTTTTTTGTTCCCAACCTATAGAGAAATCTTTTTATTGAAGACATCAATCATGGCTCGTGCAGTAGACAAAAAGGGTCTTCCTAATAAGATTGGAATTTCTTCATCTTCTTTCATGTTAATAACGACAAAGTCTACTGGAAAAACCAATTTATCAATCTTCACCAGGACGTTTTCGGCGATCCCCATCGGGTATTGTGTCGACTTATTGGCTAATTCAAGGCACATTCTGGTTGGTTTGAGTTCATCCAACTCCAATCGTAGATATTAGGAATAAGGCATCAAACTGATACTGGCCCCCAAGTCAGCAAGAGCTTTGTTGAAAGTGGTCCCGTTGATAGTGCATGGGAGTGTAAAACTTCCAGGATCTTTTTCCTTTGAAGGAATCTCGTATGCTAATATGGACGAGCATCTCTCGTTTAAGGTCACACGTGACGGGTTCCCTTGCCTTTTTCTAGTAACGAGATCTTTCATAAACCTTGCGTACTTAGGCATTTGCTCAAGGGCTTCGACCAGAGGTATGTTGATGCTAAGATCCCTTACCCTTTCAAAGAAACGCTGGAAATGTTCCTGCTCTTTTTGTTTCCTCATTCTTCCTGGAAATGGGGCAGGCGGAACATATGGTTTAGGATCTATTTCGACAGTAACCGGAGTGTTCTTATCCAAATCATTGCTCGATGTTGTTTTCTCGTTATCGGTCATTGTTGGATAAGCTGGTTCCTTATAATTTAATCCGCTCCTTGTAGTGATGGCATGAGCCAAGTCCCTGGGGTTGGTTTCAGTAGTGCTAGGGAGTTCACCAGCACTTCTATCTTTGATAGTTTTGGCTAAATTCCCTACTTGGGCTTCCAGTTTCCGGATTGCATTTTCCTGAGACTTTAAAACCCCATCATATTCCATTTTGATCCCCCAAATCGTTTCTTGGTTCTTCCTTTGATTTTGATATGAGTCTTTAATAAATTTCTTTATAACTCTTTCCAAGTCAGTAACTCTTCCGTTGATCGGGTCGTCAAAGCTGTGTTGCACCATGTTCACTTCTACAGGAGTGAATTCATATCAGATTCAACCTTTTTGATATTCTTTAGGATTGAGGAGAGTTCATCAGGTTCATAAGGAACTGGTTCCTGTTTTGCGTGCCATGTTGATGAATGGCGGGCAATTTCGTCGATCATCTCTAGCCCCCTTGTAGTAGTCATTTTAGGGATGGGTTCTTTAAAATCCAGTATCCTACGGGTCTCAATGTTCAGCCCGTTGTAGAATATCTGGAGTTGTTCATGTTTGTTGAGCTTGTGTTCTGGACATTTGAAAAGCAGATCTTCAAATCTCTCCCATGCGGAAAATAAGGTTTCACCCTGATCTTGCTGAAATTTCCGGATCCCTTCTAGCTGTTGAAGAATCTTGCGAGGAGTCCGATATTCCTTGAGAAAAGCCTTCTTCAAAGAATCCCATGTAGTAATAGCCCCTTGTGGGAGTTTTTTCATCCATGTCAGAGCTTTTCCTTTTAGCGAAAAAGGGAATGCCATCCTCATCACAACGTCCATTGATACATTGGGAGCTTGAAATAAATCGATGATTTCACTAACTCTTGATACATGTTCGTGAGCTTCTTCATTATCTTCGCCAGCGAACTTGTTTCTTTGTAATTCATCAAGACATGATTCCCAGAATTCGAATTTAATATTTTCCTCTAGAACTGGTCTCACAATTCCTGATTCACAACGAACAGAAGTCAAATAATCGTTCATAGTTAAATCCATAAAAACTTAAATAAATTCCTAATAGCTCCCCGGCAGCGGCGCCAAAAACTTGATGCAGGTTTTACTGACCAGGTTTTAATATTTATATTAGTCTTGTTTACCTAAGGTCTACCTTTATGCACTAACGGACAGTGTATCCGATCGTGTGTGGTATAGCTAGTTAGTAAAGCCGAGGTCGTCCCAAGAGCTAAGTGTGTGGAAATTATCTAAGTTCGTGTCACGTTTAAAAGGGGGTTTTGTGATTGAAAGATTAATTAAACTAAGAAAAGTAAATAACAAGACAAATAAAATAAATAGATGAAAGATCAATAAGAGAGAAGTAGTGTTAACCTAATTACTACTCTTGTTATCATTATGACTAGTTTTCTTAATGGTGCATCCTATCATATCGTCTGGGGATTTAATTCATTTCGGATCAGAGGGTTAAATCACCTACGTCTATCTTACACCTTGTCCTATCCAAAACTATTGTAAAGCCTTGGGTTCATCGGTACGAAAATGTAAGAGTCATTAAGTGCCTCTACTAACATGTACAAGTCTAACGAATGCGGCATGGTCAGATCTTACACCCCTCTAACTCCGTTAAGTGTCTAGCATCGGTAGGTGGTCCTAGGGTTAATTCGCACGTGTATGGTGATATTGCTATCACCAAGTCACATCCCTAGCGACTTGCTTCCTAGGGTTAATTCCACAAGTCTCTAGAGAACAACCAATGCTAATCACTACGGGAACTAGAGTGTCCCAAGCCTCGCCATGAAAGTATACAAACAATAGATAATAGATGCGTAGAAAACTAACTCAAAACAATAACAATTTCATAACTAGGCTAACACCAAGAGGTGTTTAGCCACTCATATTCATAATTGCAGAAAAACAAGTTTGAGTTAATACAATTTTAAACATGAATCGAATACAAAACAAAGGAATGGATAAACTTATGATTGGTGTGTGAATCCTTCTTTGGAAATGACTTCTATTAGGCTAGAACTTCGTTCCTCCTACTCCCTGAGTTTCTCCCAACTTCTGTGTGGTGAAAAGTGAATGCATAAACTCGGAATTAGGGCTGGTATTTATAGGCCCGACTTTGTTACGGCGTAGCTGATTGGATTGCTACGCCGTAACCTTTGTAAATTAGTGTTACGCCGTAGCTTAATCAAATGCTACGGGCGTAATGTCTTGATAAGAGGCTTCCTACGGCGTAGTTACTAGGGTTGCTACGCCGTAACTTCTTCCTTGGCCTTGTTAGTTCCTCTCGACCTCAAATTGGGGCTTACGTCATAGCTGGAGAGTTGATTACTCCGTAGAGCCCTTTAGTGGATCATTACGCCGTAGCCGTAGGACAGGCTACGCCGTAGTCTTCATAAACTCCTTCTTACGGCGTAAGTTGATGACCCTTTACGCCGTAATCTTCATAAAGTCTTGCTACGGCGTAGATAGATGAACCTCTACGTCGTAGTGAGTGCAGAATCCATAATTTCCACATATTTGCTTCTAAGTCCTTCCATTTCCGCGTATGTTCGTTCTTTTACTCATCTTTACCCTGAAACCAAAATAGGAAGAAATAAGAGTATATATTCTTCATACAAATAGAAAAGATGAGCATTTTAGGGGGAAATTAACACTTAAATCATGGGTAAATTTGACGTCATCATGAATCAAGGATAAAAACAATGAAAAAGGATTGGCAAGTCATCTATGATATGTTGAATAGCACTAGTGGATTTGGTTATGATAAAGAAAAAAAATTGTGTGACTAATAACTCCCCGGGAGTCTGGGACTCGTACATTGAGAATCATCCAAATGCGCGTAAATGGATAAACAAAAAGCTTCCTCATAATGAAGAATTATGTGCTTATCTTTGGAAAAGATCGAGCTCATGGGAAGAGAGCTAGGGATGCTATTGAGATGGAAGAGGAGGTCAACACTGAAGAACAAGAGCAACAATCTGATAATGATGTTGATTAAGTGACGGAAGGTAGTGGTACTCAACGTTCCAATGTAACTGCTCAAGTTGAAGAAAGTCCAAGTGTTCGTAGTAAGAAGAAGAAAAATGTGGGGCATGCCAAATCTTTAGTTGAGATCTTCAATCATGCGGTTGCTTTAAACAAAATATCCATGCTCACTTTTGAGCTTGAAAAATGGAGGCATTAACTCAGGTTGAAAGGTTTAAGGCAATTCTAAAGATGCAAAGTGACCCGGATAGCGTGATGACCTTTTGGAATTTGAAGGAAAAAGAAAGGGAGGATTTGGTAAGGTTTGTGATGTCGGATTAAGTTCAGTTGATGGAAATATGCAGCAACTAGTGGAACAGTCTTTTGGCGTATATTGGAACAATCTTTTGTGAAGTTAGAAAAATATGTATGCAGTCCTTAAGAAAGTATTTTGTATGTATGCTTCCAGTAATATGTATGAACCTGTACTCACTATGTTTAAATTAATATGTACGTGGTTAATTGTGCTTGTAATTTGTTAGTAGCATTATGTATTTTATTTTAGAAGTATTTCGCATTATGTATATTTAATAATTTTACAAGATAAAAATTTTAAACACATATGTATAAACAAACGATAAATTATAGAACATGGCCAAGGGCAATTTTGTAATTTTTTATTATATACATTCCAATTGCTATGACAAATTTGTAAACCAAACTGAAATCTGGCATGGAGTTCCATTTCTTTCTCCAAACCAAACACATGACAGATTTTAAATTTTGACATTCTAATTCCTTAAGATTCCCAATCCTTTGATAAATTCCAATTTCTTGAAAAACATTCCGCGAACCAAACGGGCCCTATGTTGCTTTATAAAATTCCCATTAAAAAAAACGAAAAGTGTTCTTATGAATCAAGCCTTCTTCTCAATCTTGCATTTTTAAATCATTTCCTTATCGTTTCTTCATTTTGTCCTATGCTCTGGTTAAAAAGCATTGAGTTTTGTTAATTTGTGTAAAAGGGAACATGTTTAGGTAAAGTAATATTAGAAGATGCAAGTAATAAATCTCAATCAACTCTCATTTTTGGTTTTTCTAAAAGCATAACTTAGGCTTAGTATCTGCATTTTTCAGTATTAAATGAAGGTTTAAGTTTACTAAAATCAACATGTGCCAATTTGCAGAAATTAACAAAACCCATATGGTACAAGCAAGATACAAAATAAGTCAATCTGAGTCATCATCGCTGTCTTCTTCTGCTTCCTCGTGTTCTTCCTCCTCATATTCAGTGCTATCTTCGTTATCTTCTCTGTTCTCATTACTGCCGCCACTACCCTTCTTCTTTGCCTTAATTTTCTTTTTCTTACGATCCTTGTTGACCTCATAAAGAATTACCATGATGGCAACCACCAGCGCGTAATCTACATTTGGGGAAATTGTTATCCCAAATGTGTCCTTTTCAGACTCCATGCATGTGTCGATATGGTTATCATGCATCTGCATTTAACAACATCTATGCATGGATTATTAATTTATGTATGACCAACAATGCACAAATTAACCCTTTTATAAAATCCACTGAGTATGTTGTTAAGGATAAGTAATTAAGTTACCTGGGCTAAGACACTACCTCCATCAAATGAATAAACCGTGCAAGATCTTTTCTTCCAATCTCCAGCGACCTTGTAATCACCTGCCATTTCATCTTTGTTGTCTGACAAAAAAACATTAAGCTCTGTCACTCGTTGAATCAGCGAAGACTTTTTTGTACTGAAAATCAAATCTTTTGCATTTGTGCTATCTCCTCTGAACGCTTGCCACCTTCTATGTATGCTCCGTCGCTAGACAAAAGACACAAGCATTCATGTAACTTGTTTTCTCTAGTATGATGATGAAAAAATTATGGAAGTGTAGTACGTACTGCGTTAAGGATAGAGAGCGTGAATTGAAGACATTTATTAAGACCACTTAGAAGTTAGAATATTTACACCCGCATGTGAACCGAGATAAATTTGTTACAGAATTATGTTAACCTTTCTATGTTGGCAACCAAGTCGTGTTCGTGTTGACCTACTCAGATTCGCGGGTTAGGGGGTTGTTATAATCTCTACCCAAACACAACCTAATTATTAATCGTGTCAATAAATTCAACCCTAATCGATACATGCATATACATATAACTCATTTGTGACCCATTTAACATGTTTAAGTAAATAGTTCAAGCGGTGAAGAAGGTTAATGGTTTGTTGATAAAAATAACTATATAATTATTTTAACAATATCCTAGTTATAATCATAATTCAATGTCATATTAAGTACATAAGAAAATTCCACATTATCCAAGTTACATATTTCAATTTTGGGAGGCTTACATACTTAAACGAGTTCACGGGTTGACCTATTTAATATTTGCTCAACCCAAACGCGACCAACTTATTAAACGTGTTAGGCGGGTTGATATGTTTTTTACCCAAACATGTTTAACTTCGTGTCGGGTTCGTGTCGAGAATTAACACCCCTAAAGGTTGTATGTGTGTGATTCTGGTTTTTGTCGGGTATATTTGCGTTAAGTGGGTATGACCGGTATGTTTGGGTTATGAAGTTAGTTGTACGTTTTATTACACTATATTGGTGGTGATGTTAGTGAAAAGTTTAGTAATGTTGAAAAACTTATGTGACACGAGGGTAGTAAATCCCGGTCACTATTACCAGAGGCGGAGTCATGTGTAAGGTACTGGGGGGCGTTGCCCCCAACGAAGCTCCCATCGACACCGAAAATATACAGGAAAAAAAGTCAGATTGGTAACAAAAAGGACCGGTGCCCTCAGGCGAATTATCCGAGTGCCCTCACACTCTCAGGTTATCAAGAATCAGAGTACTTTTTAATTTCGAAAATGTTTTCCAGTTGCTTTGTTCATCGGAAAAAATGGAGAAACTACTGAAAAAGTACCTGGAAATGGGAAGTGGTTACATGGAGGGTTGGGAATTGGAATTGTGGGATCCAGTTGTTTTAGTTTCACTTAATTTATTCATTATTATATAATAAATAGTATAATACAAACAGTACATCTTTATCTCTCTCTTTTGCAAATAACATATACGGAGTAGTAATTAATTACTAATTATAGTAGTTTTTTCAGAACTTAGGATGTACTACGTATATGCTTAATATGTAAATACATTATGTTAAACTGTTAACAACACTAATAATATTTAAGGATCTTTTTGACTTTTAGTATATATTTGTACTTGTGTAACAATATAGTATGATTTTGTTAACATCATGATTTTCAGATTTTCTAATTGTAATTTCTACCGTTATATGTTTCTTCAATCTTAAAAATGTTTATGGTTTTGATAAAATATCATACACTGTAATTAAGTTATTTTAAAAATGGCATGTGGTTTAATATACTTTGCATGACATTTCCTATGTTAATTCTTTTGCTCACTATTTAAAATAGAGCATTTTTGTTTACTTTATTTAAACCCGACTCGACTTGTTTCAACTCACACTAAAAAAAGTTCACAATGCCTAATGCGATCTTATCCCCTGGCAAATGCCACTATTTACGAAACACTATTTTTCACACTATATTTCACACGCTTAAATATTTCATATTATCGTTTTTTTGCGCTCACATGTGTAGGGATTTTTTTTTTTTGCCCCCCACAACCTAGTTTTCTGGCTCCGCCACTGACTATTACCACCGCCTTGTTTTGACAACTAGGACCCTAGGAACTCATTCTATTTTTATTTTATTTTTTGAACTTGATGTTATATACAGTAGTTACAATGGACACTCTATATGAAGAAATCAAATCCCAATATCACTCATGGATTCAACATACGTTTAAGAAATCGATTTCCTTTTGGTTAGAGTAAATAGATGATCACAAAACTGTTTGTTTGAACTTGTGGTAATCCTTCTTGCTAGAAAATTTTTATTATACTGCCATTCTAATAAGATTCATACCATGGAATGAATGGAGAGCATTGTGACACAGGGGAAAAGATAACAGTGAGATGATGGATTTTAAAACATTAGATGACTAAATTAGCGATTATGGGACTTACGCAATCATAAAAATAACTGATGAGAAATCCGTTTCTAGCAAATACACTGATTGTGTATATAGCCGGACGGTTGCTTAATGGTCCGGACGGACAATATCCGGACGGTCTCTACCGGACGACCTAGACAAGACGCCGCCTTCAACCCTGATTTCACGGGTCCATGTCTAACTCGTGGAGGCCTATGCTGACACCAAAGCATGGGACAGGATGGTGCGCCACAACCTGTATGTCAGGAATAGTGACCTACTCGTACTATGCACTATTCCGAACAGTAATCAGGTACAATTTGGAGTAGTATAAATACTTCTCATTTACTCACTTATATGATTAGCATTTACTGCATATTTACACACACATATTTATTCCCACCAACCCATACTTACTCTCACGCCGGAGCTTGGTCCTGGGTATAAAACCCGGGGCGAGGCTAACGCGTTTATTGTGATCGCAGGTTATAACCTTGACCAGCCATCGTCCGAAGGACTTCACAAGAGACTTCGTAAGGTGACAAGGTTTTACACAAACAAATTGGCGCCATCCGTGGGACCTAACATTCGATCTACCCAGGTTATAGAATGACAGGTCTCGGTCCGGAAACCTCCGGACATGAAGAAGACGATGCCCTCACGACGAGGGAACAAATTGAGGGACA
>LBNU01021455.1:10229-27729 GCA_014162995.1 Artemisia annua | reverse complement strand
AGAAGGTTCAACCCTCTCCAAGGATGGAGAGGGCTTTTATGTGTACAAGGTTTTGCCACATGGGTTGTGGATCGGGCTGACAGTGGGTAAAGACCCGACCCGACTCCACGAATACTAACTACTTCTAATCTACGTACTAATAACTATAATAACTACTACGAGCTAAACAATGCTTAATCGTATTTGGGGCGACCGAATCTTTCTTATGAAAAATCGTATTCCTAACAATCTCCCCCTAAGGGAGGTCACCCCGAAATTAAATCTTGAATTCTTGCATTGAGATCTTTGTAGATACTTTTGTAGCTCGTAGTTGTTGATTCTTCAATGATAAGTACGTTGTGCTTTCAGTACCGGACTCAAGATGACTTCCTTGATGTGTAGGATGATCTTTGACATTGCTTTTTGCTCATCATCCAAATAATTAGCTTCAAGTCATCTTTGAGTGGAAGTGTCTCTTCGTGATGATGTGATTGTTTTTGTGTTGTCATGCTCACACTTTTCTGGATCATGATCTTTTGCATCAGAGTTGTGGAATCATAGTTGAAGCCCATTCCTTGATCATGATATCTTTATATTTGATGTTGAAGTGTAAGCATGAGATGATGAATCGGCATCTTTTCAGCAATCAGCAGCAAGCGTCGACTTCGTTGTCTTTGGTGTGAATACGCCTTTCCAGCATGCCCATACATCTTAGTTGAGTAGATCTCCATGGTTGAACAGTTCTGACGGCTCCTTTTAGATGTTAGTATGAGCATGTGGAACTAGAGTGATGGTGGTGAACATGATAAGTATGGTATGTTAAGCTGCATAAAACTTGGTTAGTAATAAACATATCGGCACTTACAAGTTCGGATTTTGAGATCGTCAACAGCATAGTGTAAAGACTTTCTCTAATCCTTACCAAGGCCGTTCCTAATCGGATGCCCCTGAAAGGGCTTTCACTGACATACCGTAGTACACCAACGATTAGGTGAGTCGCTGGAGATCACCCCACGACTGTATACCTTTTGGAACACCACCATAAACACTAAGCGTAATCCACAAGAGATTAGNGAAGTGTCTCTTCGTGATGATGTGATTGTTTTTGTGTTGTCATGCTCACACTTTTCTGGATCATGATCTTTTGCATCAAAGTTGTGGAATCATAGTTGAAGCCCATTCCTTGATCATGATATCTTTATATTTGATGTTGAAGTGTAAGCATGAGATGATGAATCGGCATCTTTTCAGCAATCAGCAGCAAGCGTCAACTTCGTTGTCTTTGGTGTGAATACGCCTTTCCAGCATGCCCATACATCTTAGTTGAGTAGATCTCCATGGTTGAACAGTTCTGACGGCTCCTTTTAGACGTTAGTATGAGCATGTGGAACTAGAGTGATGGTGGTGAACATGATAAGTATGGTATGGTAAGCTGCATAAAACTTGGTTAGTAATAAACATATCGGCACTTACAAGTTCGGATTTCGAGATCGTCAACAGCATAGTGTGAAGACTTTCTCTAATCTTTACCAAGGCCGTTCCTAATCGGATGCCCCCGAAAGGGCTTTCACTGACATACCGTAGTACACCAACGATTAGGTGAGTCGCTGGAGATCACCCCACGACTGTATACCTTTTGGAACACCACCATAAACACTAAGCGTAATCCACAAGAGATTACCGAAGTGACCTGCTGTCAGGGCTTTTTGATGTTGACCCTGGCAGGAGTTTCCACTCAATCATTGGGAAATACATGTGTATACTCCCTCATAAGTGTTCTTGGCAGATTGCTAAGATCTGCGTAGGACTCAAAATATTACAACTGGTGTCCTTATTGATGAACAACCAGTGTAGAAGTATCAAGTGTTCCTATGAGATCTTTTGATGCATCTCTTGGCTCTAGACTCGATAAGTGCACATTGGTTATCCTATGCGGAGACTAGGGAGGGGTCTCCTGTTTCAATATCAACTAGCTCTATGAAACAAGTCGATAGATTACACCAGTTCTCCGTGAGAATGAAACAAGCTCTTTTAAGACTTGAGTGGCTGAAAGGTTTAGTGCAGTGCGTCACTGGGTCCATGACGTCTTGTCTTCAATACCGGTGTTACCTTAGTAACAACCAGTAGCATATGAATTGAACCCGGTTTGTACCCTAAGGTTGAATAATTGGACGGCTATTTCTTTTCACCCTTTCTCATTTCATTTCTTTTTAATTCTTCAACCCCTTCAGTGCTTACCGAGACTTCATCACTAGAACCTTGTTGGGTTTGTTAAAGTCCTAGCTCAATCTCAGTCGGCACTCTTCCCTTTCTCACTTTTTTTTTCAATCATTCCTAAGGACTTCTAATCTATCTATTGGATTGTCCCTGGGAAGATCCTTCCGGTTCTGGTGGATCATGGGAACATATACCTAACCTTACCATCCTTATAACTCCATGCATTAAAATAAAGTGGTCGGTCTTTTGGTATCTTTCCACAATCGTCATATAACCAAATCATTGAAAATTCTCTCAAAGTGTTTATGATTAAGAAACACATTTTGTTAACACTTTGAGAGTTTTAACATTTTTCAAATGCTCCCCCTTAACATGTGCTCATAGGTTTAAGATAGAAATTTGCACATGTCGGGGTGAGTTGCACTTATTTGAATTGATCTGCTCTCAATAGACATGTACCCTAGGGACACGTTTACGTTGCTTAGTTAAAGGGATCTATTATCAGCTTTTAGGTAATAACTAGCCCTAATAACTAACTTGAAGTTGTTAACATTCCTTAAAAGGAAGTTAGACCCGTCAAAGTATACATCTAGGAAGAGTTTCTCGAAACGGTACTTTCTACTTAGACCAGTCCTCTTCGAGACACGTTTACATCACTGGTTAAACCAGCTTGAAATTATTACCCGGCCAGGACTAGTCTTATCGATTCACGACTTTTAATGTTTCGTCAATTCATGAGTCAAATCTGAGTCGTAATCAATTCATGGTTTCTACTTGTTAGTAAAAACACGCGAAAGACTCTTTGCCATTTGCTCCCCCTCAATATGTGCACATTGATTGATTCAATTTGAAAGTTTTTAAAACTTTGGCACATACGGGTGAGCGAACATTTGAGATCATTAATTCACCATTTATACACTTGCTCCCCCTCAATATGTGCTTTGATTAAAATTCAAAAGCTCCAAAAATTTTAAATTTGAGAGCGAACCTTTTATGTCCAAAAACATAACATTTAAATCAGATTTCATATTTAAATCACATTCTCTCCCCCGATCATAAAATTTCAAATCTTTTGAGATTTTGTGATCCCAATTGATTTAAATGCTTTTAGAGAAAACTTTGGAGAAAATGTGATAAAAGTTTAAACGTTTACTGACTTTGAGACACTTTTTGTTTTTCACTGCTGCTGGTGCACAAAGTTTTTAAAGGTGCAGAAATTTAAGCAAATACGCTCCCCCTCAATTAATGACCCGTTTTCAATTTTAACATTACATAGTCATTAAGTTGAGTGGCAAGGTATTTGTGAAAATTTAAGTCCAATAGCCACCTTGTAAACCACAAAATTTCTCTTGAAGAATTGTAAAAGAGAGAGATTTTGGGATGAAAGAAGACTTCTCTTCTTTTTCTAGAAAGGTTGCACTGAAGCGCACAACTTTTCGGAGGTGCACGGATGTAAAGTAATCCATGCCCGGATGAAATTCATCCGTTGTAAGGAACAATCGTCTTAATGATGTCAAAATGGTGACGCGTTTTCCTCAATTTTTGAAAACCGGGTTGCTATCTGAAGTAATAGCAAACCATAATTTTACGAACGGGTTACAGTCTGAAATAACTGCAAGCCATATTAGGCATGTTTTGGAAAACTTTTTGAACTTCTATTCGAACTTCATTTAAAGACCCGTGTCATTATTGAATGACATTTCTAGGACCGTAAATGTTATCGGTGCCAGAAGACATGCCTTAAAAAAACTATATTTTTGGTATTTTCTGGTTTTTCTGATTTTTATAGTTTTTATAGGTTTTATATTTTTTTATTTTTCTTTGCTAGGTTTTATATTATATTCAAGGATATTTGAAGCGAATCCATTACTCCTTATTCTCTTCCTGAAGACTTTTGAGTGATACTGGCATGAGACTCTCCAAACCAAGTTGCTGGAGAATAAATCGAAACCGTTCTCCAGGAAGTGCCTTAGTGAAGAAATTTGCCAGCTGAAACTCTGTCCTTGCGAAGTGAAGTTCCACCACACCACTGGAGAATCCATTTGCCAGGAGAACCATTGACAGTACATCGAACCATGCCCAAGGCTCCTGCTTTAGGCCATAAAGGGTCCTTTAGCAGACGGTAGACATGGTTAGGGCGATCACGATTACTCAAAATCAATGCTTTTCTTTTGATGATAACCTTTAGCAGCAACCCTTGCCTTGTATTCAGAACGTCATCATGCTCATCAGATTTCACTTTAAGGATCCATCTAAGAGCAATAATCATTGCACAGTCTGGAGATGGTGCCAATTCCCATACTTAAAGTTGATAGAATTCATNCGTGAAAGACTCTTTGCCATTTGCTCCCCCTCAATATGTGCACATTGATTGATTCAATTTGAAAGTTTTTAAAACTTTGGCACATACGGGTGAGTGAACATTTGAGATCATTAATTCACCATTTATACACTTGCTCCCCCTCAATATGTGCTTTGATTAAAATTCAAAAGCTCCAAAAATTTTAAATTTGAGAGCGAACCTTTTAAGTCCAAAAACATAACATTTAAATCAGATTTCATATTTAAATCACATTCTCTCCCCCGATCATAAAATTTCAAATCTTTTGAGATTTTGTGATCCCAATTGAGTTAAATGCTTTTAGAGAAAACTTTGGAGAAAATGTGATAAAAGTTTAAACGTTTACTGACTTTGAGACACTTTTTGTTTTTCACTGCTGCTGGTGCACAAAGTTTTTAAAGGTGCAGAAATTTTGAGCAAATACGCTCCCCCTCAATTAATGACCCGTTTTCAATTTTAACGTTACATAGTCATTAAGTTTAGTGGCAAGGTATTTGTGAAAATTTAAGTCCAATAGCCACCTTGTAAACCACAAAATTTCTCTTGAAGAATTGTAAAAGAGAGAGATTTTGGGATGAAAGAAGACTTCTCTTCTTTTTCTAGAAAGGTTGCACCGAAGCGTACAACTTTTCGGAGGTGCACGGATGTAAAGTAATCCATGCCCGGATGAAATTCATCCGTTGTTAGGAACAATCGTCTTAATGATGTCAAAATGGTGACGCGTTTTCCTCAATTTTTGAAAACCGGGTTGCTATCTGAAGTAATAGCAAACCATAATTTTACGAACGGGTTACAGTCTGAAATAACTGCAAGCCATATTAGGGATGTTTTGGAAAACTTTTTGAACTTCTGTTCGAACTTCATTTAAAGACCCGTGTCATTATTGAATGACATTTCTAAGACCGTAAATGTTATCGGTGCCAGAAGACATGCCTTAAAAAAACTATATTTTTGGTATTTTCTGGTTTTTCTGATTTTTATAGTTTTTATAAGTTTTATATTTTTTTATTTTTCTTTGCTGGGTTTTATATTATATTCAAGGATATTTGAAGCGAATCCATTACTCCTCATTCTCTTCCTGAAGAATTTTGAGTGATACTGGCATGAGACTCTCCAAACCAAGTTGCTGGAGAATAAATCGAAACCGTTCTCCAGGAAGTGCCTTAGTGAAGAAATCTGCCAGCTGAAACTCTGTCCTTGCGAAGTGAAGTTCCACCACACCACTGGAGAATCCATTTGCCAGGAGAACCATTGACAGTACATCGAACCATGCCCAAGGCTCCTGCTTTAGGCCATAAAGGGTCCTTTAGCAGACGGTAGACATGTTAGGGCGATCACGATTACTCAAAATCAATGCTTTTATTTTGATGATAACCTTTAGCAGCAACCCTTGCCTTGTATTCAGAACATCATCATGCTCATCAGTTTTCACTTTAAGGATCCATCTAAGAGCAATAATCATTGCACAGTCTGGAGATGGTGCCAATTCCCATACTTAAAGTTGATAGAATTCATGTCTTTCTTCTTGTATCGCATTAAGTCAACGTTCGTCTAATATGACAATCTTAAAATCTTTAGGCTCGACTTTGGATAGTATGGAATTTCAAAAGCACCACAACGCATGTGTGTTCAGATCACTTCATGTGGACACCGGTTGAGAAGGATTCCCATTATAGTGAAGATCATGTGGTTGTGGGTAGGAAACTGATGTGCTTGTGTTAAGATCTCCTGAAGAAGAAGCCTTAGATGAAGATTCAGGAGTAAATGTGTTTTAGAACAGAGCAACACCAGGTTGAGCAAATGGATTTACTTCAAAAGAATTGTCGAATGCAGTGCCTTGATGTACGGAAGGAGATTGAAAGTATGATGATGTTGATGAATGACTTGCTGATGGAGCGTCTTGAGCTATTGAAACAGGACAAGATGAACCATTTTGGATCGTTTGGAACATGAGCTGCGATGGCTGGTGGTACCGGTGTATCACCAATTAGCGGCTCAAAGTATTCATCAACCATTTGATTAGCCAAGATCTTCAAATCCTTATCGGTAGATGGTACATAAGGTATATGCAGGAGTGGGATACTGTACAATAACTGAACTGGTTGGTTCAGAAGACAGAAGTTTAGACGCTGGTTCTACACTGATGTGTGCAGAAGCCATTTGCTCAGACAGCTCATAGAATGTGACGTGAATGGTTTCCAAGATTTGTCGGGTTCGTATGTCGTAGATTCGGCATCCCTTATGATCTGAAGCATATCCACCGAATAATTCAACAATCGCTTTAGCTTTTAACCTTTCCGGATCTTGATAGTCATTTTGTAGGGTATGAAGAACTCCCATGAAGGTGTTGACAGTATTGGGTTTGTGGGTATGCTTCTTTCTTTAGCGCAGTTGACAAGCCGAACAAATAGAGATGGTGTAGACGGTAGTGACACGTTTGCCTTGAAGAAGATCAACACCACCCAATTCTCTGATAAAGTAAGTGTGTTTACTGAAAGCCAATTTGAGATTGAAATTAAAAAAATTGACCAACAGATAACAAGCTGTGCCCAAGTCGTTCCACGAAGTATACCCTGGAAATTACACAGTCACCGAAGACACAATCTCCATAACCCATAATTGTGTCAAACTGGTAGTTCCCGAATCTAGCTGTCCCGATAAGCTTATTCACGAAATTCTCGAGCCCTGAGTGATCCCTGATTAGTTTAAGAAGATGTTAACATGTGTACCAAATTGAGGGTATCATTCAGTACATTGTAGAAGTCTGTAATCAACATCTCTTAAACTATTACCACCAAAGCTTTTGAGGCTCCTGAATGATAATGTGAAGTAGTAGATGCCATGATATAATCTTAAACGGGATTTTACAACTCTTGTGACTTAAACTAGGAGATCGATTCTCTCCCGGGATTTTACTAAAGTCAACAAAAGAAACCGAAAGATGTAATATGTGAGTTAGACTTAGAGTGAGATCTTGGATAAGTCACAATTAGCACTAAGTGTCAAGTCGCGACCAGTCAAATTACAATAGATCCGATCGTAATAAGTCAAGTTGTAAAGATTAATTCACAACGTCATATTACAAACAGACTAATCGAAACGACTTAAGTCACAACAATTCACCAAGCGCAGGTAGTTAACAAATCACTAGAATCTTACAACTGAGTTAATCACTAGACACCGCCAAATCGCTGAATTTTAGCATCCTCATTATGAAGCTTTGGTAGCTCAGCAACGTATCATCTCACGCTTGAATAGTTCTTCTCATCTTTCTTCCCGCTGAAGGCTGAAGTAATGCGAACCAACACGTATCCAGAGACCACTTCCCCCAGGTAGTTGAAATGATGCAATCAGTCTCATTATATGAAGCTCAGAAACCCGAAGTACACACAATCAAATGTGTACGTCTTTTGTCATCAGAAACTGTTAATTACATCACTTCCCCCTCGTAGTTGGAAAAATACACCAAAGGAACGAGTTAAAACACTGATCTTCTCTGCAATTAAGACATTTGTCTTCCCAGAATAACATCAATTAAGACAAAGTATAAAGCTCATCATGTGTACTCGTTGTGCGTTCCGATGTATGTCTCCTTCCACCTTGCTGGTTTTGATACCTCAAAATCAGCAACATATTTTACTTGAAATCATGAGAAAAGAACAATATTGGACTTAAACGTTTCTGGTGAGAATCAAGTGCTACAAAAACTCTCTAATGACTATCTTATCAACCCTTATATTCAGTCGGCTATTGCTATGACCACTTTGTGAAGTAAAACCGATATTCCCAACTTGAAAATGAAGTAGAATTCCCCGTTCTTGTGACTTAAACTTGCACCAATGTATGACAAAGAGCGGTGTAGAGACTTCATGCAACATCGAATCCCTAAGTACTTTATACTCTTCAACCAACCAACCATCAAGTATAAGACGTACATCACCTCTTGATTACCGACAACTTAGTGTGAATTGTGACACTCCTTAGAGTGATAGTTATTTTGTGGTAACATAAGTGAAGAATTACCCAAATAACTAGATATCCAAGTCTTCATCATTGCAAGAGTTAAGAGCTGGAACAAGGATCATGAAGATACTAAGTACACTCACCCGTGAAATTTCACTTCACTTTCAAATAAATAATACCAAGTAAACTCTGTTATCACTTGACATTCCATTTCCAAATTCTTAGCCGACATTTTCCTTTATATTCTTGTGGTTGATTTACAGAGTGCACATTAGAAGGAACAACAATCCGTGGAGAAGGGGATTCTTCAGAGTCCGGTTTTGGGAAAGGAATACCAGAAGACGGATCATTATTCATGTGCAGCTTCAATATGATGATAGTCATCATCAACACCTTGAGGAATAGCTGGAGATTAGGTTTTGTGAGTAGTCTGAGAAATACTTCCAGATAGTTCATCTTGATCAATGGAGATTGACGACGGTGAACCAGTTGAGTCAACAGGAACCGGAACAAAAGTTTTTGGAACTAGATGATCAACATTCGTAGAGGCTTGGAAGTATTCATCAAACATAAATCCCAGTCATCCTTAGTAAATGGAGCATTAGGTGTCGGAGGAGAGTCGAATGACCATACTTCAAGCATCAATTATCATGTAGAAAGTGAATAAAAATACACTCAATCATGTAGTTTATTCAAACTAAGTTTGCCATTTTTGATTGAATACGCACAAAAACCAAAAATTGCATACAACGTAAGTGGATAACCATACACTCAAAAATTTCATACGAAGTTTGCCATTTTTGATTGAGTAGCAAGTGAATGAAAAATACTATCAATCAAATATTTCATTCACCCGAGTAGCAAGTGAATGAAAAATACTATCAATCATGTATTTTATTCACCCTTCTCCCCCTCAAAAATTGCAAACGAGGTTGTAATTTTTGATTGACCAAGTGTATAAGAATTCGATCAAGGATAGGTAGATCCACTTGATGAATGAACGAACATGGAGAAAGCATGAAGCATGTTGTTGAAGATGATCAAAACCAAGAATATTTCTCTTCTTCCGAAGATAAGGCGCACTGAATCGTACACCTTTCTTTTCATTGATGAACGGGGCCTGAAATGTTGTCAGCAGACACCATAATGATGAAATTGAGACCCAAGGCTTGAACTGCGGTGTTCAAACGTCATAACGATGAAGAATGAGTCCTGAACTAATGTATTCAGACGTCATAGAGCACATGCATCAACATCGACATTCCAAAACTCCTGAAGCTGTAGAAATGAGTGCTTTAGGCCCCCAGACTTTGAGTTTTCTCATATAGTGAATGATTGACGTATGCAACTGAGTAAGGACTACCTGCACTAACATCACAAACTTGATTGCATATATATGGGTTAGTGACAACAGTATCCAAACCCTTAGGGGTTTCACGGTCAACCATGGCATTGCCATCAGTAAGCACCTTTCCGGTAGGTATCCACATAAGTCCAACGCACTTAAAAATTCTACCAGTTGGAATCCACTTATGGCAAGGTCTAGGATTACTAAGCTTTTTATGCATAGTGGAAGACTTATCGATATTCCTAGCCTCCAAAGATTTAGGAGTTGGTATCCACCTAGGAGAAGTTTTCGGTTTGTTTTGCTTCATATGCATTGTAGGTGACTTATAATAAACCCTAGACATGGCGGGTTGAACCTTAGCATTGTTCCTCAATACACTAGGAGGCATCCAATAAGGTTGAGAACCTAAGATACCATCCTTTTGAAGTAGAGCCCTTTTCCTAGCCTTTTCTAGATCATAGTCCTTTTGAACCTTAATACTTGGTTTCGTCACTGTTTTGGAACTATACCTAGAGGAGCTGGGAGCAGTAGTAACTACATGTTGAGGTTTCGCAGAGCTAGAATCATGAGACTTAGGCAAGTAATGTGGAGTGACTGGTTTTGTCAAAACTTGTTCCGCATCAACTTGGGAGGCAAACCGTGTTTTTGAAAGTTTTGGGCGTTCAGATCTAAACGCAGTCGGTTGTCTAACAATCGATTGGTTTCTATTTGATGGCAACACAGGTTTCCCCAAGATTGATGGTTTTGCAAACTTAGTGTTCACACTATTTCCTGTTGCTTTTCTTAGCTCGTTTTTTAATGTTGTAATTGTGAAACCCTTATTCATAAGTTGAGCTTTGAATTCATCATTTTTGCCAATCAAAGAGGTTGTTTGCTCACTATTCTTAGTTTTCAATTCTTTGATTGAATCACTCAGTTCTTTGCAATGAATTTTCAATGACTCATTTTCATCAAGTAATTTAGCCACTTTTTGTTCAAATTCAATAGCATCACAATCATGTTTAGCCTTAACTTCACTACACATATCACACATCTCAGTAACACGTTTTTTCAGGTTGTTGATTGTCAAGTTCTTGGTTTCTAGCTGAGTTTTCAAATCATTAATCATAAAGTATTCACGAAAATCAGGAAATTTTGGATTTTTACATGGTTGATTAGTATGAAAACTTTCTTCTTTTTGTTGCATTGCCATTTCAAGTGAAATACAATGTTTTTCAAGTTGTAAAAATCTATTTGAAAGTTCATTAAAAGCTTTTTTATCAACCATATCATTTGATTTAAACACCTCAGCCGAAAACAACGAACTTAACACATCACCACGTTCAGCATCCTGATCACTTTCTCCCCCTTTATGACTCATATTTGTTGAATTAGACATGGTATTGCTATCAGTCTTTTCCAACAAATTTGTGTCATAATTGAGTTTGATTTGATCAGTATGTTGTCTTTAATTAGAGTGCATATTTTGTTGAACAGTTATAGGTACCTCAGCACATGACATTTGTTCAATAACCGGTCTAAGATCTGCATCCATGCCATGAATGACTGGAGTCACTGAACTGCTGGTAGTGTCAAGCTTATCAGTCACCGATCTTTTGCGCATCATGACAACTAACCCAACATCCAAAGCTTTACCCGAGTCATTAATACCATCACATGATTGCACCAAAGTTGCCTTTACTTTGTCGTCATTCAACTGTCTGTGCTGTGCTATTTCCTCAATGAACGCCTTAACATCACCCATGAGTTGGATGAGTGTATCTCTGAACGTGTCAACCTCAATTCCCGTATGATCAGCAAAGCACCTTTTAGTCATGTCACTGTAGTGGTCATACTCCATAGTAAATTTCGAATCCAAGAATTCATGGAGTTGTTTGTTGATCACACAAAGGGCAGCCATGGATTCCTTTTTGGAAGATTTTCCTTGGTCAAGTTGTTGTTGTAGTTGATCTAAGTTGAGAATCATTGTGTCAGTGAAATCCTCAACATCTTGACCAAAGAGCGTTGCAAATGCACGTTCTAATCCCATCTTGAATCCATTTCCCTCTAAAAGTACCGAGAGGTGTGAATGAAGTTGTCGGAAGCATTCTATGGAGCTTTTCTCTGTGTTATTGAACAATTTATGTGGCTGATGAAACTCTTTTTCTTTAGAACTCGAACATGACAATTTCGTTTCAGCGTTATCAGACACAAGCATGTTCATTTGTTGTACAGGGTTTGAAATTATATGTTCATCGATCACGTTGTACAGTTTGAGTATCTCAGAGATAAAAGGATCTGAATTAGTAGACATGATAATAGACGTGCACGGGATTTTACAATTCTATGATTTAAACCGAGAAATAAATTCTTTCGCGGGATTTTACAAAATCAGGAAAAAACCGTGAAACACTGAAGAATTGGTTGAACGTGTGATGAGAACCGTTGTACCAGAACAATGATTAGAGGTTGTATGGTGAACGTGATAATTGTAAGATCGATCAGTTGAAGGGAGTATTCAGACAAGTCACCGTGAATTTCCGACAACGTTTGTGAATCGTGATCCGAATAAGCCCCGTAGTTCAATAAGCCCGAAAATATCACAAACCAAAATAATTTCACAATACCGGATAAACGAAGCTCAATGAAAATAGCGACCCAAATAATATACCCAATAAGATTCACCACAATTAATATATGCAAACTCGACTACAAATTCCTACACGTCGAAATCTTCTTTTATATATGTCACAACATCGTTCATCAGATTATTATCTAACCAGGCGCCCAAACCAATTGAAGCCCAAAGCACAAAAGAACGGCCCAACAAAAGGATGAAGCAGCCCACGAAGCACAAAACTAGATGCAGCCCAGACAAATAGCTAACCCTAGATGCGTCTTATATAACACCACTTAATCACAATAATCCCTAATCATCCGTAACCCTAAACCCTTAAAAAACGCAGTCACAATTATCACATCACTAAACAAGAAACACAGATCAAGATAGTCCAAGCAAAATATTCGTTACCTTTTTTTTCTTCTTGTTATTGGTTCAGATGAAATGACAACCAAACGAATTAGTTCGTCCCTTGTTAAGTAAATAATACGAATCAAAAATTAAACCTTTGATGGTTTCCAGTAGCATAAGTCATCAAGATTGATTCCAGAAATGGTGAAAGGTAGGTTTGAATATGCTTTTGTATTGTTTGTCTTTTAATCCGAACGAGAAGTAAGGATGAAACACGATTTGTTTTTGGTCCTTTCTTTTATGATTCGTATATTAATGAGAGAAGTTTAAGCTTCAACCAAACGATCTATGATGGAAATCTCTTGTGTTAGAGTTCTTAGAACAAGTATTTGATAACACAAATGAGATTAACTGAGATCTATCTTCATTTTCATTTCTTATTTGTTATTCTTGATTGTAGTCTGGATCTGCTAAACTGAACCAAAAGAAGGGGTAGTACACAAGTTGTATTATACTTTCTTTGACGAGTTTGGATATTAACAAGAAGTTTAGACTTCAATAGATCGATGATGGTTATTTGTTCACTCGGTTCAGGTCATAAAGATAAGTAAGTTAGTGAACACGACTGAGATCCTCTCGTTTTCATTGATGTAATGATTTGTTTTCTAAGATAACCGCTGACTTTAGAAAACCGCTAACTTCAGATAACCACTATCCAAAAGATAACCGCTATAAAAAAGATAACCGCTGCTATAAAAGGCTGAGACTAACCGCTGAAGGTGGGAAAAAGATAAACGCCAGAAAAGAAAGAAAAGAAAACCGCTGGAGAGAAATAAGCGCTAGCTGAATAAGTCCAAGCTGTCCCTTTCAAGTTATTTTGTCTTTACCCCCCTTTTTTTATTTTATTTTTTTATTTATTTTTTTTTAATTCTGGTAACAAGGAACCTAACCGCTATGTCTGTATCCCTTTTTTGGAAAAAAAAATGAATCTGAATTCTAACTTAACCGCTGCTAAGAACATCAAAAGACATAAGAAACCACTACCAAGAAACTTGACAAAAATACTCACGACTTAACTAAAAGATCTCAATACACGGATGAAAAAAGTATCCCAAACCCTATACTAAGCTCATATAGTAACATTAATCATGAAAGTACAAGAGTATAACTCATAAACCCACAACCAAAGTCACACAAAGGTATTGTCAAAGAATACAACTCCAACCAAACTAGAAACCACAAAAACCACACTAAAATGCGAGTATACCAAGCCCCAAAGATGAAACCTGGCTCTGATACAAATTGTAGAACACTAATAATATAACATGTATGATTCTTTGTGGTTATGGATCGAAAAAAGAAGAAAGAAAGAAAGAAGAAAGAAAGATGAAAGTTTAGAGAGAGAAAGTGAGAGAAAGAGGAACCTTAGAGAGAGAAAGAAACCAAAAAAAAAATATATAGATTGAGAAGGTTCAACCCTCTCCAAGGATGTAGAGGGCTTTTATATGTACAAGGTTTTGCCACATGGGCTGTGAATCGGGCTGAAAGTGGGTAAAGACCCGACCCGACTCCACGAATACTAACTACTTCTAATCTACGTACTAATAACTATAATAACTACTACGAGCTAAACAATGCTTAATCGTATTTGGGGTGACCGAATCTTTCTTATGAAAAATCGTATTCCTAACAACATATTTTTTAAAGAGTCATTATGCTACTAAACATGCATAATGTATAGAACAAGATATCAATAGTTAAATTTAAACAATATCAATTTAAAGACATGTCAGTTAAACAAAGTTAAATCTTACGTGCAACCAAAATCTATACAAAGAATTAATCAATTAATACAAATGACAAAACTTATGTAATAACTCGCGTGTGTACTAGTATTATAGTATGTAAGCAAAATATTTATTATAATTTTAAAGACAAATTTCAGACGCTAAAAAACTACTCCATCCGTCCCAAAATTATTGTATAGTTTGAATTTTCAAAGTAAAACTGATTCAACTTTTACTATAAATATATATTTTTTATTATATAATACTTGATGAAAAATTATACCATTTAAAAGTACACCTAAAACCCAATCCATTTATATATTTCTGATCAAATATTATATAACACCCACAAAAATATTTAAGGTCAAAGTTGAAGAAGAAAAACTAAAAAAGTCAATAGTAGACAATAAATTTGAGACGGAGGGAGTATGAATTTATGCATTGTCGCAATATTTAACTTGAAAACAAAGTTGTGAAAACATTATAATCCGTTAATTTTTTTTTAAATGATTAAAAATATATAAATGTCTTTCTTCTTCATTTTTTTCTTTTTATTTATTTATTTTATTTTTTTATGAATATGAAAAGTTTAAACAAAGGGAAAATTCTTGATATGGACTAGTAGCCCAAGGAGTTTATATTTTTTGGACCGGAATCTTTAAATTTTTCTCAAATTGCCCTTGGGCTACTTTGGACCTGGGCTACCACAGTTTAAATCATGATATGTGTAATTTAATCATTAGTATGTCTTATGGTAAATTACATATATATCCTCCTTATTCATTAGTTATCACACACACACACAAATATATATACATGTATATATATATATATATATATATACATATGGGAGGGTTAATGTGAGATCAAACTTAAAGTTGTAAAAATAAGATCTAGTCTAAACAACCACTAAAATCATTAAAAATAACCATATTAGCAATAATACACAAAAAATAAAATATTAATACGAATTAACATTTTAGCAACTAATAACTAACTGATAGATGAGTTTGTGTTAGTGATACACAATTATAAATTTATATGTCAAATCAAAGTGTATCACCTTAACCTGATACACATTACATGTCGAATCAAAGTGTATCACCTTTATTTCGTCAATTTTAAAAAGAAAACCATTGGAACTTTAAAAATTTTAGTTGTAATTAATAGAAAATTTAATTTATTTTAACGAGAGTGTCACTTGTCAGATTTTAGTTGGATCTTATTTTAACAACTTTAAGTTTGGTCTTCTTTTATATATATATATATATATATATATATATATATATATATATATATATATATATATATATATATATATATATATATATNTGAAAGTTTAGAGAGAGAAAGTGAGAGAAAGAGGAACCTTAGAAAGAGAAAGAAACCAAAAAAAGAAAAGAAAAATAGATTGAGAAGGTTCAACCCTCTCCAAGGATGTAGAGGGCTTTTATATGTACAAGGTTTTGCCACATGGGCTGTGAATCGGGCTGACAGTGGGTAAAGACCCGACCCGACTCCACGAATACTAACTACTTCTAATCTACGTACTAATAACTATAATAACTACTACGAGCTAAACAATGCTTAATCGTATTTGGGGTGACCGAATCTTTCTTATGAAAAATCGTATTCCTAACAACATATTTTTTAAAGAGTCATTATGCTACTAAACATGCATAATGTATAGAACAAGATATCAATAGTTAAATTTAAACAGTATCAATGTAAACACATGTCAGTTAAACAAAGTTAAATCTTACGTGCGACCAAAATCTATACAAAGAATTAATCAATTAATACAAATGACAAAACTTATGTAATAACTCGCGTGTGTACTAGTATTATAGTATGTAAGCAAAATATTTATTATAATTTTATAGACAAATTTCAGACGCTAAAAAAGTACTCCATCCGTCCCAAAATTATTGTATAGTTTGAATTTTCAAAGTAAAACTGATTCAACTTTTACTATAAATATATATTTTTTATTATATAATACTTGATGAAAAATTATACCATTTAAAAGTACACTTAAAACCCAATCCATTTATATATTTCTGATCAAATATTATATAACACCCACAAAAATATTTAAGGTCAAAGTTGAAGAAGAAAAACTAAAAAAGTCAATAGTAGACAATAAATTTGAGACGGAGGGAGTATGAATTTATGCATTGTCGCAATATTTAACTTGAAAACAAAGTTGTGAAAACATTATAATCCGTTAATTTTTTTTTAAAATGATTAAAAATATATAAATGTCTTTCTTCTTCATTTTTTTCTTTTTATTTATTTATTTTATTTTTTTATGAATATGAAAAGTTTAAACAAAGGGAAAATTCTTGATATGGACTAGTAGCCCAAGGAGTTTATATTTTTTGGACCGGAATCTTTAAATGTTTCTCAAATTGCCCTTGGGCTACTTTGGACTTGGGCTACCACAGTTTAAATCATGACATGTGTAATTTAATCATTAGTATGTCTTATGGTAAATTACATATATATCCTCCTTATTCATTAGTTATCACACACACACACACACAAATATATATATATATATATATATATATATATATATATATATATATATATATATATATATATATATATATATATATATATATATATATATATATATATATATATATATATATATATATATATATATATATATATATATATATATATATATATATATATATATATATATATATATATATATATATATATATATATATATATATATATATATATATATATATATATATATATATATATATATGTATATATATATATATGTATATATATATATGTATATATATATATGTATATGTATATATATGTATATATATATATATATATATATATATATATATATATATATATATATATATATATATATATATATATAT
>LBNU01021453.1:31328-43024 GCA_014162995.1 Artemisia annua | reverse complement strand
CTAGCAGTGGTAATGAGTTTCCACTGCTAGTGCATTCTTCAGCAGTGTCTTCCACAAGCCTATCAGTGGTAACTGTTAGCTTTATTCCCAACACTAACTGTTTAAGTCTATTACAAGTTTTTTTTTTTTTTTTTTTTTATAGAAAATACCTTGCCATAAATACCTAAAACTCTCCGAAAATACACAAAACTTGACGGAAATAACCAAAATTTATCAGTATTGCCAATCCGATTAATCACCCGATTAATCCCGCCTAAACCGATTACAAGCTACAAGGTAGTCGACCGCCCGACTACCGATTCGCGATTTTTGCAACCTTGCTAAAAAGTACCTATTTTGGCTAGCACTTTTTTTTGGCTACATGCACATCACGGTCGCGTGACCTCAAATGGAGAGGTATGTTGGTTACGGGTGCCAAACTATTGTAAATGTGAATTTTGCCGAGAGTTAGGAGCAGTTGACCAATATAGAGATTTGATTGAATGATTAGTATATATCTCTGATTGAATGAATAACACACAAATACATTGTACATAAATATACATCGAGAGAATCTTCTAGACATGGGCCAAGCCCGATACACTAACGTAATACATATATGGGCTAACACTCCCCCGCAGTCGGAGCGGGAGGGCAACAGACACTCAGGCTGGTACGAAATTCTTCAAACAGAGCGAACGGTAAGGCTTTGGTGCGGCGTACTGATATCGAGAAGGAACATGAAGCACCCGAACCTGACCAGCAGCAACCAAATCTCGAACGAAATGAATATCAATCTCAATGTGCTTTGTACGCTGATGCTGAACCGGATTGCAAGATAAATATACAGCACTGACATTATCACAGTATACAAGCGTAGCGGAAGACAAAGGAGTGTGCAGCTCACGAAGTAAATTCCGTAGCCAACAGGTCTCAGCAACGGCATTGGCAACACCACGATACTCTGCTTCTGCACTAGAGCGAGAAAGCGTCGGTTGACGCTTAGAGGACCACGAGAGTAAGTTGTTGACAAGAAATACACAATATCCAGAAGTTGATCCCCTAGTCGTTGGACAATCGGCTCAATCTGCATATGAATAAGCAACCAAGGATGTAGTGGAAAATGCAAATAATTGTAACCCATAGTCTAATGTACCCCGAACATACCGCAAAATCTGTTTAAGAGACGTGAAATGAGGCTCTCGAGGATCATGCATATGAAGACAAACCTGCTGAACTGCATAAGATATATCTGGTCTAGTAAATGTAAGGTACTGTAGAGAACCCGCAAGACTCTGATATAAAGACGGATCAGATACAGGATCACCATCATCCCCTAGTTTAGACACGGTATCAACAGGAGTCCGACAAGAGTTGCAGTTAGTCATATTAGCTCTTTCCAAAACCTCAATAGCATATTTCTTCTGAGATAAAAATAACCCAGAAGAATCACGAGTAACGGAGATACCCAAAAAGTAGTTGAGAGGACCCAGATCTGTCATTGAAAACTCCTGATCTAATGAGCCAATGATCTGCTGCAACAAAGTCTCAGAGGAAGCAGTAAGAACAATGTCATCAACATATAATAATAAATAGGTAGTATCCGTCCCCTGTCTGTAAATGAATAGGGATGAATCACAACGACTATGATGAAATCCAACCCGAGTAATGTAAGATGCAAACCGCTGAAACCAAGCTCTAGGGGCCTGTTTGAGCCCATACAGAGACCGCTGCAATAAACATACATAATCAGGATGCACTGGATCCCAAAACCCTAGAGGCTGATGCATATAGACTGTCTTAGATAAATCCTCATGCAAGAAAGCATTCTTGACATCTAGCTGATGAATCGGCTAGTGTCGAGAAGTGGCTAGACTTAGAACAGTCTAAATAGTGCCAGATTTAACCACCGGACTGAAAGTCTCATCTATGTCAACTCCCTCTAATTGGTTACCACCGTTCGCAATAAGATGAGCATTGTATCGACTAAGAGTACCATCAGCCAAATATTTATAGCGAAAGAGCCACATACAACGAATAATGTTGGTATCCGTGGGACGGGGCACAAGTGTCCAAATGTCGTTCTTAATAAGAGCAGTATATTTATCACGCATAGCATTTTGCCAATTTGGGTCATGAAACGCATCATGATAAGATTTTGGTAAGGGTGAGACCGAAGACACGTGCATGTTGAGACGCGGAGTGGGACGATTAGTCCCGACACGAAATCTCTGATTGAAGATTCTCTCGATGTCTAGAAGATTCTCTCGATGTATATTTATGTACAATGATTAGTGTATATCTCTGATTGAATGAATAACACACAAATAGATTTTACATAAATATACATCGAGAGAATCTTCTAGACATGGGCCAAGCCCGATACACTAACGTAATACATATATGGGCTAGCAGGAGCTTTCGGGGATTGGTGTCACCATAATGCAGGTGGAGGTGGCAACACCATAAGGTCACATAACCGTGAGTGGGTTGTCACTTGTCACACAACAGGTATCCAGGACCATAAGTTTGGTCTGTTGTGCACGATTTTCTTGTAAGAGTGGAAGGTGTGGTGAGGAGGTAAATCTCCTCATTCGGGCCCCATGGGGTGCCACATCATCTTAACAAACCTCCCCTTACAACCCCCTTCACTCACAAATAATTACAACTTACTCATTTGAGCCCTACCACTTACAACTTTATTTTTTTATTCAAAATATCAAATAAACTAAATTCATTTAATTAAAAATAATACAAATAACATTTTTTAAAAAAAAAATACAAAATAATTTATTAAAAAAAAAACTTCGTCTAACTATTACTCCGTGTAAAAGAAATTAAAAAAAAAAAGAGGGAAAAACTTTCACTTAAACAAGCCCATTTCCATACGCCCAAATTTAAACCAAAAAAAAATAATAATAATAAAATAACCATCTTCTTCTTCCTTTATCTCTGCGTGTATACACACTACACACACTTGAAAAATTAAAAAAAGAAAATCCCATCTTCTTCTTCCTTTTTATACAAGTGTATACATTCACAAATCAAACAATCACAACCAAAAAAAAAAAAACAAAAAAAAAAAAAAAAAAACAAAAACAAAAAACCGAACAACGTAAAAGAAAAAGCTGACAATCGTACAAGCTCCATCCTCGTCGTGCAGACGAGGAGCTTGATTTTGGCGAGCAATGAGGAAGCAACGGGGTGTGGTGGCGAGGTACGAGTAGACAGTCACGCTGGCTTGGCGAGGCACGAGTTGCCCACACCTTCCCCTCTAATAGTTTTTAACAGAAGATTGAGTCGTGAGATGTATTCTACGCATCATAAATGGTTGATGTAATGTAAAAATATATCAAATTTGTGAACAAAAAACAAGAGGGGCAATACGATTACAGTTGAAGCAAGGTAAAAAAAAAAAAAAAAAATTGTAACAAATACAAGAATGCAATCTGCCTGCTCCAATTTTTTTGGTGCACAGAGTCAATGCCTATGGCTTCACATTAGGCGAATTCACAATGCTTGCCACCATTTCTAAGGAAACACAAGGCTGATCCAATGGAACCTAAAACAGAGAAAACTAAAATAGTAAAGAAAAGAAGCTAAAACATGGCACTCATTCTTAATTAAAAGTGATCTTGGCAGCAATATGGGACGTGGTGACGCTTTTTAATCATACGTGATATCACAGGGAACATAGGGGAAACAATACTTACAAAATGGCCAGCTCCAAGAATCCAGTAGAAAGCAAAGTTCTTATATGACTTTACAAATGCTTTTGTGGTGCTCATATCTTTGCCACAATATAGTGGAGTGCGGCCTAGGTTCAAGTACGTCGACAATCCATCCCACCTGAACGATAAAATGAACAAGCATTGTAGCTAGGACTAAATGAATACTTGGATATCATTAACTTGAACATGAGCTATTGTAGTTTATGATTACTTTAGTTTATTAATCCATGCTTCGGTTCCCTTGGTTGCACATATTAGATCAATCTGTCAAAATAAGTTATAAAATATATCATATGGCGCATAAAGTAAGATACTTCTAAATACTTGGCAATCTTTTCGCACCTGGCCATTGTATACTGTCACATTTACTCCCTTTGACAAAAGCTCGTCAACCTGAAAAATCACACAGATGAGCACTTCCAGTGTATTACGTCCTCAGTATATATATTTCTATTATTGTCATGTTTGCATTAGGTGTTCGTATTGAACGAAACTTAAGTTACGGAACCAAAGAGAGGCTAATCGGTGTGGTTACACCTTCTAAGAATTATAACTAAAAAGGGTGCAGGGATCCTTTTGTATGTGTCTTTCAAGACCTGATTATTGTGATTTGTATATCTCCCAACAATTAGCACATATATATTTGCTGGAACAAACTTGTTTTGTAGACAAAGAATAGTAAAAACTCATTCATCTCATAAAAATTTAATTGTGATAGAATGGTTACCTCTGCAATTCTTGGCCTCATGAAGTCGCCTTCCATTGCCTCAAACACACTGTCTTTTTGTCCTCCCCATCTACAACATATCGATGCACATTAGCATTATGATTCATACAAGTATTTTCACAGAAAACCTTTCAAATTTAACATGTATTGGTTTTAGTTAACGGATTACGTCACGTTTGCAGGAATAATCTTGAGTTTCTGTCTTATTGGACCATTCATGACAGTGTCAAGGTCAACTTCGTCGGTTTCCAAAATCATGGTATAATCCTTCTTTCCCAATCGTCTTAATGTATTTGTTGTCGCAATATTTGGATCATTTTGTCCATCCAACATGAAGTTGTAAAAATCCTATCAAAACCCCGCATTCTGTCGTTAAAGCTTATGCTACATAATAGAAAAATCAAATGATATTTGCCCCTTTAATGTACGTACCACACCGTTACTGTTATCTAAAATGACTTGCTCAAGGTCATGCCATGAACTGGTAGCCGCTATATACTGACCATCTGCTAACTGCTGCTGAATTTTTAAAGCTAAACTGCATAACCAGAACAAAGATCAGAAACTTCTGTTGATGCCCATAACCTATAACGGTTCATAGATTCCAGCTGCAATGGGTTTTGATCGAACCTATTCGATTTGTTCAATCCAACATCATCAATTCTTGAGACATCTTTGAGTAAAGGACCCCAAGAAAGCTGCAAACGTTGGTCCATCAGTTTCATTATGATAGCTAAAGACACATAAAAAGACATTTTTTTTTTTTTTTTTTTTTAAACAATGGACATACCACAAAATCTTCGGGAGAAATCCAACTATCACCTAAAGCAACACCAACATAGTCAAACAAAGCCATAAGCTTCTTAATATGCCCTAAAATGAAATGATTTACTCCATATCTATCAAACCATTATGTTTGACTTCATAAGAATATATGGTTTTTGTGCGCAAAAAAATTCCTTTTATGACGAATTTTAGAAATGTTATTTCCATATTTGACCCATAAAAAATATTTTTCTTTTTACATTTTCACGATAAAGAATAAGTGACATGTTAATAAGATCCAAGAGAGCGGTAGTAGTACCTCCAAGTTGAAGCTTGAGCTCGCTTTTTTCTATAGCTTCTAGAACAGAAAGTCCAAGGGTAACCGCGAACTTCCCACCATAAGATTCTGCAAAAATGTAGAGTGGACTGTTCTGAAAAGTCGCGTTTCCGCTGTAGATAGCCTTTAGCAATGTAGTTACATCTGTTGCAGCATCTACGTCAGTTTTGACAAATAAGTTATCATCCTCTACATAACTATACCCGGTCCCAACTGGGCTATCCTGGAATTACAAAAATGAACTTGTTATTTATGAAACAAAAAAAATTATTTATTAGACAGCACGACTCACCGTAACAAATTAAGTAAATATAATCAAACAGTTTTATTTATGTTTAAAAAGTTGAAAAGTTCGATGTTCAAAAACTTGAAAGTATAGAAATGTGAAGTCAACGTTTCCCTGTTTGTGTGAAGAAATGAGTTACGAGTATAAATTAAATTCTGCATTTAAGTGTGGAGTCTCCCATATAATTAGTTTGAGCATATTTTGCACTTATACTAATCTAATCTGAAAGCAAGTACAACCTAGTTTCACTGAGGCATAAGAAAAAGGTGTAAAATTAGCACATATAACTGTTGTAGTCTATATATTCTATAGCATTGAATAAGAAAGACAGACACATACCACGAACAATAGATCCGCCTTCTCAAGCCATATCGAGTTTCTTGGCTTCAAGTTAACATCCAATGGCCCAATCTCTCCAAAATTTCCGAAACCAACTCCGGAACCACCCTAATACCAAAAGGACCATTAGCAACCATAATCAAATAGTAGTCATTTGATCACCAATGCACCCCTTTGTATAAAAATTTAGCAATGATAAACATATGTAAATCGCTAGACGTATAGAAAAATCAAGTAGAATAGTCATAAGCAACAAATTGATCTGCATATCATGTTGTTTGCTCTCAGATTTTTTATTTCATTAATTAATGACCCATTTTTGGTTGTGATGATGCATTTAGGCATGTCAACTAAATTAACATGGAGATAAATAACGACATTAAACTGTTCGGTCCATCGGGAATGAGGCATATGTGCGGACTGGTCACCATTGCTAGTTACAAACGTTGGCAAGAAAACAACATGAGAAACCGATATATCTCATTATAGTAATAGTTACCTGGTGACACGGTACAACCAACTAATAATTCTTGGTAGGCTAACGTCTAATTATAATGACTGTTTTTATATATTATAATATAATATATAATATATGTAATATGTAGTTACTAGAGTTTGGCACTTGTGGTTAACAAGCTATAATAATATGTTTGTCCTAGTTTTTGGTACTTACAGGACCTCCTTGGAGCCATAGAATCGTAGGCCATGGTTTGGATGGAACTTCGAATCGCTTAGGACTCTTGTACAACCACCAAAACATATGTGCCTCTACAATGATAACAAGAACAAAAAAGTTAGCTTGAGGTTCTTAAACTCGGTATTAACGAATCCAAATATGGAAAGAAAAAAACGTACGAGGGCGAACTTCAACGTATCCCCATGCTTCCGACCCATCGGTAGTTCCTCCAGAAGTATTCTCGGCTAAAGTGACCGAACATACAAAACCTAAAACACATAGAAAACAAAGAACTTTCATCGTGACCATGGTGACTATACTTATGTTTATAATGAAACACATTTCTAACAGAAATAAGATATAAATAACATAAGAAAAACAACATAAGAAGCTTCTCCACTTTGTTTGTAGCTTGGATGAAGAATACAAGAAATGAAGCTTTCAATGGACATAAACAATTAGGTCAAGGCTTTTGTTGTTTTACTTCTTTGTTGTTTATCAATATCAAGTCGGACGTGCAATTGTTAGAACACAAAATATCATGTAAAGATATAATAGGCCGTTTTAGTGTGTAACATTTAGATATATGTTGAAAGATTCATCATTACTACTAAACATGTTATAGTCCAACGAGTAATCTATTGTTTAGATAGTGCTATTTTCGTAGCGTTTTTAGAAGCAGAATTGTTGAACATCTCTATTAAGCACAATCCATTTGGCCATCCATCTTATATTGTCAACTAAAAAATTTAAGTTAAATGCATCTTAGCCTACTAAAAAACCTATGCATATTATTAGCATATACATAATAAGTCCAATATATCAACGTTCTAACCACAATAATACAAACAAATATTTCACACTGAAGATAGCTTGTTATCTTAAGTAATTAAGTAGACAATTTGTAAGCAACTAAGTGATTATTAGTTTATATTTTATAACATGCATGCGATGAACCTTAGCAAATTGAAAATCTCAACGAAACATGCATAAAAAGAGAAAAACAAAGCTCAAGAGTTACCTCATAGTGAGCAGGCCACCCGAGGCACCAGCAGATCCACCATAAATAAAACCAACATTAGGATGAGACCAAAACGAGTTAACTAAAAACTGATCCATCAACTTTCGTTTCCTGTTGTTTGTTTTCTACCTTTAAACCACACACCTTCCGACGTACTCACGATTTTTAAGAGGGTATTGCATAAAAAAAATATTGGGTTAACTAAAGTTACACCGTAAAAAACGAAAGTAGCAAAATTCTTTTTGAGGTGGCACATACCACAAAAATTACAGTTTTAAAATCTTTTTGCTCTTCGTTACATAAAATCGGGTGTAGCCCGTGGCACACCAAGCATGCGGGTCCGTCCATGCTTCCGAATCTAGCTACTATTGTTATACGCGCAATGTTACAGGTTACAATGTATTACAATTTTTGTAAGCAAGACGTGTCAAAATCCATCGGTAACACCATACTTAAATAAATTACGACCATGGACGAGGTGGCCAACTATTATTACCATAATCGTTATATCCGCAAAATACAAAGGGCATTTACAACATATTAACTTTATTTCCGGGACCAGACGTTTTCCAAGGGTGACATGAAACGTTAATCCCAATACATGACAGACTAATAACATAACAACACGTGTACTTCAACACACATGGCATAAATAGATGACGTTACTTAACAGCTTTCTGATGCGATCACACGTAACCCAGTAGCCGACCCGAGTACGCAAAAGACAATCCAAAATAGCGCTTATTTTGATCCAACGGATGTTAGTGGCATTTTGGTTACTACATTGCTTAAATCTCAGCCGTTGAAGTTTACATTTGTAGCTCAGGGTAATATTGTTTAGTCCCTATTGTATTTTAAAATGGTTATTGTATACCCATATATTTTATTAATTTTCTATCCATGTGTTTGTTAAAGTCTTATGTTACAGTAATTGAAATTTCTATGGTAACTTTTCTCCTATGAACATAAATATTGGTTTAGTGTGATATATATTGACCTCTACAAAATTATTTTGTGTAACGCTTTATACGTTCAGGGGTTATTGTATACCCATATATTTTATTAATTTTCTATCCATGTGTTTGTTAAAGTCTTATGTTACAGTAATTGAAATTTCTATGGTAACTTTTCTCCTATGAACATAAATATTGGTTTAGTGTGATATATATTGACCTCTACAAAATTATTTTGTGTAACGCTTTATACGTTCAGGGTCGTCTTGTGGTTTTCGATAACCCTATACAATAACAACAAAATACCGCATTACACTTTTTAAGTGAAAGTCTTATGCAATAACACCTATTGCACACCTCTCCGAAACAACTGTGCATCCAATCCATTACAAATATTCTAATTACCATATTAATTTATCTCCAAAAACTAGTTTTTCAAAAATTAATGGTTATAATTGGCTATTTAACTATTTTATCCTTGTTAAATCTTCAAATACGTAAATTAATTATTACTCACTATGTTTCAAATTAAAGTCAATATTTCCATTTTGTGGTGTCCTAAATTAGTTGTTCATTTCTGATTTCAACCAATCAACAAAGAGTTTAGTGGGTAGACATAATATTTGATTGGTTAAAAAGTGTAGTTGTCGCATTTTTCTTAAGCTTTTTGCTTTTGTCTGGTGACAATAGTCTTGAGAAAGATGGAGTACATTTATTGCATTGAAGGGTAAATATGACATTTTGACTTGTAATTAGTGTACATGTCATAAATGAAGGTTTTATGTTCGCGAACACTTAAAGTGAGACGGTGTGCGTACCCATTAGAGATTCATTTATACTTAATATCCGAAAGCAAATCTCAAAAATTGTGCTAACTTCGATGATTAGTGGTAGCTATATATCAAAAATTTTGTTTGTAACAGCAACAGAATTTTTTATATAACAGCTTGTTAACAATTCTTATATTACTCATTTTGATTTTGAGTCAAACATATATAGATTGAGATATTTTTATGCTCAATTTGAACATGAGATGTAATATTAAGTTTTATGTGGGTGGAAGAAAAGCAGGTATTCATTGTGAAACCTTTATCTATTGTCTATTACAGTACATCTTTAAAAATTGAGTTTCATGCTTTTAATATAAGTATTAATGACTTAAATTATTTTAGTTAAGCTCAATTTCTAAGTTATTAATGTAAATGTTTTTTTTTTGAACGGCAATGATATATTAGAACTAGCAAGAAGCTAGAAGAAAGTTACAAAGTATTAGAGACCATATTGGGGAGGTACAACCACCGATCCCATGACATCTTACGTTTCTTACGTCTATTAGTAATCCAAAAATAAGAAACGGACCGAATATCATCAAAAATGTCATCCTTGCGAGGTTTATTCGTACCAAAAAAGAGCTTATTACGAAAACTCCATACGGTCCAAAAAGCGACCATAATAACCGCATCAAAAACCTTTTTGGACTCGGCATCCAGAGCAACATCATCAGCCCAAGTGACTAAAGAATTGATCGTCATCTCCGTTGGGGTAGGCACCCCCCACCAAACAGCGATCCTATGCCAAAGGGGACACAAATCCGAACAAGAAGAAAATAGGTGTTCTGTAGATTCTCCTATCTGCATGCAGACCGGGCATAACAAAGAATCCAAATCAATATCATTGTCTCTCAAATTCAGCCGAGTAGGAATTCTGTCTCTAAAAATACGCCACAACAATATATTAAGTTTACTAGGGACCAACGGGTTCCACCTAGTAGGAACCCCAGAAGAACCTAATAAAAACGAGTCCAAACATGATTGATCGTGGCAGAATCAAAGGGTAAGCTTGTAAACCACGGATCGTTGTCCCAACGAGGGTTGAACTGATCTCGTCACTCAAGATCGTGAGATATGTGAGATGAATAGGTTTAAAAGATGATTTGGTTTTGATTACACTACAACTACAATTAAAATGCGGTTAAAGTAAAGGAGAGCAATAAAGTGACGCAAAGAAAATAAACAAGTAAAGTTGCATGAAGTAAAGTGTTTTAAAGAAAACAAGAATTAAAGTGCGATAAGTAATGAAAACGGTAAATGAATTTAAAGACAATATGTTTGCAAAGCGACTTGAGAAAGTTCACTAGGTGTGAGCTAATGGTTTATGACGAATTATTTTCCTTTCTCGAGATTAGTTGTCAATTAATCTTTTGAAGAGATAATAACTCCAAACAAGTGATTTAATCGTTCTCCGCTTTTGTTCTTCGAATAATTAAATCACAAGTCTAAATAATCTTAACGATTATTAATCACAAACCTTTAATACTCGCACTTAACTCACAAACTCGAGTTACTAAGCGAACACGATTAAAACTACTCTCGACTCATTTTAACGAAAGTAAAGCGATAAAGAAATAAAAGCTAACTTGGAAAATAAAATGAACTAGGAGAGTAAAATGTTTTTGGTTTTTATGATTTAATAAACGGAAATAAAAGTTTACTAAGTGACGAAAGAAATGTAGAAGACTTGAAAACATTAAACGTAAATAAAGTTTAAAACTAAAAATGAAAAGACATAAGACTTAAATAAGAAAACGGTACTAAAAAGATTTAAGAAAATTTCGGCAGAGTAACGTTTAGATTTAATAAAAATAAAACCTCACTCGATTAATCGATGAGGAAAAGCAAAGCCTAACTCGGCGTATAAAAGAAAAATGAAACTAGAAAGAAATGAACTAAACCATATTCGCTATGAAAAACAAATCCATACTCGCTAATTATATGTTTTCATACTCGCTATATATATAAAAAAATGAAACTCGCTAGATTAAGAAACTCATACTCGCTAGGTCGAAAATGAAACTCGCTAGAAAAGTGATTCCATACTCACTA